>JTDE01000631.1:171540-213532 GCA_014338405.1 Paragonimus skrjabini miyazakii
TTTTTTTTTTTTTTTTTTTACCCCCCCCCCACCCCCCCCCCCCCCCCCCCTCGTCGGAAATTATTTGTCGGTCGTGTTCTGGATCTCATTTCTGGCGGTGTCGTTCTTTCGTTTGATGACCTGTTCAGTTCACCGGACCTTGACTTGTTAGTGCGTCGTTCCTAATTTACTGATACATCTTCCGCTTTATTTGTACGCATACCATTTGCGTCTATCCGTTACCGTTACAACTCTTCTTTGATATTATCACGTTTTGTTCATTTTTATCATTTGATTGATTAACCCACTACACTAACTGATACAGTGAATAACAGACGTTAAGCACAACTCATCGGTGCGTCCCCATGAAGTGTAGGCACATTGTTACCCATGTTTCTCGCACTGAACGAGCCTATTCGGTCAAAGCAGTGGGTAGAAGAGTTAACTGACGATTAGAACATCCCAGGCAGCTAAGCCGTTTACATGATGGCGGGGGTGCTAAGTTTAGGGGACACAGCGAAACCTTCAACACTCAGGTAGCAAGTAGCAGAAATACAAAGATATGGTTGACGAGGTTACAGCTTGTTAAACTTCGATGTTCATAGACTTAAAATGATGACTGCATACAAGAGTAAAATCAGGAAGGAGTATATTCCAAAACCCGTGAACATAGGACAGATGAAAACACGTAAAATACTACACGGACACGTTGATCTTAGGACAATAGCCAGTCTTTCAGGATCAATCTCAAAATCGGTAGACGACTATTAAGCTGATTTGCTAGAGAGCTCTTATTAAAACGAATATTTACAAACTCTCGTTTCTTTTTAGCCCCGGGTACTAACAACTACGGGATGTCCAAAATCACGACTCATGAGATTAAATACCGCGGCTAACAATTTTTCGACGAGATACTTTCTGTCATTCATTATTTCTTGTATATACTATTTTACCTGGAAAGACTTACCGTTCACCGACTCCTAGATATCGTTTTCGGTAAAAAGTACAAATTGGTACATTGAATTAACCCTTGTGATTTAAAATATACAGAACTTCTCGCTGTTTCCTCACTGTAATTTTCATTTCACATAGTCTACTGCAAGTTTGCTGGTTAAGTAGGGTTTCAATTGATTTGGTTTAATACAGCATTACCAAGACCCGTATTACAGAAGTGCGCCACTTGATCATGGTCTCTGATTTAAGTGCTTCATTGTCGGTGCAGTGAACCACTACCCCATCGCGTCCACTGGGAAGTATCATTGAACCGCCTTACTATGGAAGAGTTCATCAACTTAGTGGATGAATAATCTCCAGCTTAATCTCAAAGAAACTACTGCAATCAGTCAGAAAGACAAAACTTCGCCTCCGCATTGTGTAGCCAGGTGGACTGCGACATCAAGTATAAATCGTATACAACGGAGTAGTTAAGGCGTAGACAGAATGTAGACGACAAGAGTTACATGTTGTTTTTCTACTTTGAACTAAATTTTCAAAAAAAATCAGCAATGTTGCCTAATACGAAGGGTGTATACATACCACTGAAAAGGATGGTATTAAAGTGATCGGAAAGAAAATGACAGAAGTTGTATTGACTTGAAACCGATCGATATCCCTGTATGAACCGTTTGAGCGCTTTAATGCCCTTATGTCGTTCTTGAAAAAAATTGTTGAAAATTTTTTCAATGTTTCTTTTCCCTGTAAGACCTACTTTCATGCGTCTGCGAGTAACTGTATATTCCACAGATTGACATGTAAACTCTGATGGCGGAACCACAAATCTACTCTCGAATTCGGAAAAGAACTAGGAGTTTTAACAGCTGTCTTTCTTATATTTAACCCATTTGACCCAAAACATGATAACTGAGAATAAACATGTGTACTATAGAGCGTATATGTAAACTATGGGGTAAAGCGCATGCAGGTGATATAAATAACGCTGGCAACAAACAGTCGTGTTCAGTACACGACATGTGGTCGTTATATGCATAATGGCATGTAATGAAAATCTATTCGATTCAATGCTTACCAGACCCAGACACAGCAGAAAATCTATTAGCGGACTAGTCTATTGTTGGTTAAGAGTACAACATCCGGGTTAGACGAACAGTTCCGATGTGTTTTGTTATTCGATAACGTTTATGTTCTGTACAGAACCAATTGGCTTCCAGCCTATTAAATTGCACGAGTCATTGATATCAACTAATGATGAGCTCGGATTTGTGTGATACTGATGCAAAAGTGTGAATGTATGTTCTAGTCCTGTGACTAACAACTACTGACTACAACCGTTTCGAAGTATTTCCATTATAACCTATATGCTGGGTTCGAATTCAGATGCGATGTTTTTGGGTTATTCGAAGCCTTTAATTCCGAATATAGCATAAGCTCCAAACAGACTAGTGCCCCCAGCTGTTCCACATATGTTCCGGATCATTTATCAATTTCGAGATTTTTCGACATCGACAAGCAGTGTTTGTGCAACCTACACCTATGCTCAATTATAAAACCATATGACACGAACATTTTCTGTCACCTGCCGAAACAAGTCTATGTAACCAAATATGGTATTTGAAACAATTGTGATAAATAACAAGGTCAAGTAAACTTACTTTTTAACGCACTTAGATGAGTGAGACACATTTACAATTCTACAACCGGAAGGGGTGTTGACCGATTCCGCCTAGATAGTATTGAGTTTTGATCGCTAGTCGATGAATTTTTTGAGAAAATATTAAAAGCGCTTGAACAAACAGTTCAATGTCAATCCGCATACAGAAGCACGTCGAGTCCTCCCTCCCATATTCAATTTATGTAGATTTCCAAAGTAAACAACATAAATTTTTATGTAATCACAAAGAGTCAAAACCAAAAAGGTTTCTCAACTTTTCGAGCCCCATAGATAGTCTGCATCAAATCGTAAAGTACCTTTAATAGAATGGACGTTCATAACTGTTTTGATTTGAATTCACAATAGTCTTGCAAAATAATTGCTTAATAGTGAACATGAATGCAGAGTAAAATATTCTCTCCCATCCTGTGACGTGTCACTTTGTTATAACATTTTGTTGCGAAGCCTTGTTCATCACCTCTACATATGACAAAAACGGTTCAGAACCAAAGTCGATACTGTTCAGGAATCATAACACCCGGCTTGCTTGGCGTATTGAATCAACGTAGTTAAAACATTCCATCATCAGATCCATACAAGCGCGGTCTGATAGCAGTGATTATTAAAGTTACCCACTCTTTCCACTTGTGTTTATCATGATACTTAACGATGTTCTTCAGTTGATGACTCCATATTTCGCTCAATAACTACATGTTGCCACGATCAGCAATTCTGTTCGCTGGCTTTGAATCCGGCTTTCCATCCTGAGAAGTAAGCAGCTGCATCACGTGTCATGAGACACATCGGCTTGATAATCGTCATCTGGAACAAAATCATAGTCAGCAATATCATGTGACTACAATTAGCGCAGAACCGATTCGCTTATACTCCAAAGCAATTATTATTACGAAAATAACTAATGCAATTACCTTGGTAAATATGGCGTTCACTAGTCACAGAACGTAACCATACTAAACGTTTAATTATAACATCAAGGCATTACTAAGTCCTGAACAGTGCGTCCACCCTTGCAATGTTCCAGCGTCCGTTGATCAGGTAGACTTTCCGGTTGCGTAATTTCCACCAAAGACAAGGCCAAAGTCATTTACGCTCATCTTCAGCGGCGCATTCTAGCCGTTTAAAATCAACATCATATTCGCCTTCCATCCTAATGATACTGAAACTCACTCTTTATTTGCACCGGTTTAATGTAGTCTGGTGTCCAAACCTCAAGTAGTGAACCGTTTATCGTTATCTTATGAGCCTGTATTTACGTTTACAATAGTTTTTATTTAAAACATCAGATGGATAAAAACATTTTCAGAATGTTCATGTGAATGTGACAAGTAAACGGACGTTCAGCGGATAAAGTTGAATTGTTCACGTCAACATGAACAGCCAAACAGAAATTGGCAAGACACTTAGTTTAGTGGAAGAAATACTACTATGCGTCAAAAGTTCCAACGTTGGTAAAAAAACTACTTGACTAGCCATCAGAAAGTGGCTAGACCGATTAAAATACACTTTATTTCTAAAAGGCAACGAAAAGTTTTACCAATAAGTTATCAGCTGTGCATGTTTTGACCTGTGACAAAGATTATCTTGAGGAGCTTCTACCAAAGCACACCCAATGGATGCGGAAACTGTTTTGAAAAGATATTGTGGACACAATCTGTCAAACCGTAGTCAGCAATCGATCGCTATGACTAATGCGATGGGACTGTCGTAGATGTGAATTACACTTCCAATTAAAATAGTGTGCATGTCAGTCGTGCTGATTTGTGTACTCTGTTAAATGTTATCATACATATTTCTATGAAGAACAGAAAGGAAACAGAAAGCAAGTAAAACGTTTGTGAGAAAGCTAAGAAGTTCTAACGCATAAGATTGAGCCATTACATGAAGCTCTGGTTTCGTGCATGTACAGTGTCGTTGGCCATAACCGCATGTGCAGTGAGAAGGTCCGATCGTAATCAAGCTGCTAACAGTGTAATTTCACAGTGTAGGCTTGTGGTATATAGTCAAATTGCGAACGATTAGGCTATGGACAACCAACACTGTTGGACTGATTAGAGTTAATGCCAGAAATCCCACACCCAGTTGATTGGAGCAGGCGTAGGTGCATATACATGTAGTTTCGCTGTCAGCTTCTCAACAGCGCAGCAACATAATTCACATGATGGACAAGACAGATCCTAAAGGAAGACGCAAGCGGAGAGAAAGGAGTCAACCAAACAAATGACCAAGGTCCAAGCAGAACAATAGTCGCAAGACTGATGCAAATCAGTTTTGAGCCAATAGACGTAAATATCCAGACAACCAAAATTCCAGCAAGGTTGATTGGACATTTTACTTAGGCATTCTATTTATTCTCCATTGACTAAAAACGCAGTGATAACGACCTTCAGGCGGTTATCAAAAGAGATCCGTGAGTGGATGGATGTTTGCAGGACAAAGCGACTACTCGGTAAGAAAGCGAAAGTGATTGAGCGTTCACTTGTGATAATTCCGTTTTGCCTGATTTCAGGTCAATGGCGCCGTGGTCAACGCGGTTATTTCATGAAGGCGCGGTCGGAGTTCTAGTTCCGGCCGTGGCAAGAGTATGCAATACTGACGAGTTCTAATGAGTGCAAAACCCGAATCTAGTGCTTCTTATCAAAAAGGGCCAACTGAAATGTCTATGGAAACTTGTACATACCCACAACCAACACATGGTAACGTTTATGAACCAGACTTACTGTCCACAACGCAGCGGCTGTTTCCACTCGCACGTCCAGTTCACATCTGCCTGATTTATGTGTAGCTGACGCTTTCTGTCATGATTATTTTGTCTACGATTTCACATCCATTATTTCGGTTTCGTTGAGCAATGTCTGTCTGTGTTGTCCACTATCTGTTTGCCTTTGGACGTATCTCCCCGCCACGTTGAGATATTCCACTGAGTGTTGGAATAATGGCGCCTTTGCGTTGACCATCCATCAAATTGTGACAAGACAGTTCATTTCCCATTCTGTGCAACAAGGACTAGTATTCTGTTGTGCGTGTCATTACTAGCACTTACGAATGAACAGTGTTTGCAAATGTTGCTTCCGTTGTTCGAGGTATTTCTATGGAGTCAACACAGCGGAAGTGGTAGACTGTTGTAGTACAACTTTTTACTGTCAAAAATATATTCTTTAATTCCAATATTCGACTGTCCGGATTTGAGCGTCATAAGTTAGCTAGTGTTAATCAGCCTTCAGTTTGCCTTAAGACCACCTGATACTAACTAAGCAAATAATAGAATATTCCCTGTATCTGAACAAACTTATGGACCGTGCATAATCAGCTTCAGCACCATACATGAAAACATATAAACAACATACTTGAATGAAAGTGGTTATTCCAAGCCTAACCCGTGGAGTGATGTTCTGTCTCATTGGAACCATAACTGCACAGGCTTTCACCGATTAAGGCGTTTTCAACATCATAATTAACTAGATCATTCGGAAACTTGATCAGGTATTTGGATGATTAACACAAAGCAAAACAAAGACGAGATTCACACAGTGGTGAAAAAGTTAGTGAATTGTTCTACAGCGTCCCAAGTTGTGAAAGCCATTTTTGAAAGATTACAATTTACAGGTTCGTTCTTCTCGCGTGTCCTTGCAGTTCATACACAAGATTGACCTGTAAGGTCAACAGTTCACTTTTATACTACTCCTTATCATACTGTAGCACATTGGTTTGTTCAGCTTCTGTGGTTTATCTGTCAACGCTTATACTAACAACAACATCCTGAGCAATGAGCACAGCATTTAGGAATGCCAATAATAAGTTTGTTTTCTTTCCGTGTATCACCTAACTGTTCGCGATATGCCATTACAGCAAACAGAAAAGCAGTTGTGAAAACACATTGATAGCTCAATACATTACTCTACCGATTCCGAATATATCATTGAAAGAATGACTCCTAGCATATTTAACTGTTATTTTTATGGGAAAAATTGACGGAATACCTGTGGAAGTTAAAATTGGTCCCTTAATAAGTGATATGTTGTTAAATAAACCTGAAAACTGCCAGATGAGAAATTCCATTAAGAGTCAGTATTTGCAGTGCTCTTACGCGAATGATACTTCTTCCAAAACTAGTGCGCAGATAATGGTGTCCTGTACATGTACCGCAGAGATTGAAAACTCGTACATTTCCTCAAACGTTAACTGAATCAAACGACTACTCAATTAAATTAACTGCAAAATGCTTTGACGAACAGAATGAAGTAGCAGTCTTAGTAATATACGTTAATGTAAAACAAGGACAAACTTATATATTGTCTACACATTCCGTGTATGTTAAATTGTCGACCACAGGTTAACACTCGGAGGTTAAGTGTTCAATCACAAGGCTTTGATTTTGACAGAAGGCTCATCGTGCCATCACGTGGAGCCAGTGAAGTACAAAACTGCCTTCATTAGAATGTCACTGTAAGTCGATTTAACCATTGACCTTCTCATCTGCATGCTCAGCAGTCCGCAATGATGTTCAAGATACCTGTTTATCTACAAGACAAGTTGTATGTCGGCGTTCAAAATATAGTTGTCTTTCTGTCACTACTCCAAGGCGGGGTAAACAGGAGGCACAAAGCTAAGTTGGAGGATTGGTGATTATCGGTAAAATTGTTTGTAAACTTTTGGTAAATTTTACAACACATTGAGGACTAAATACGTTCGATTTATCCAGTTGAAAGTAACTGCTGGTAATATAAAAATATTTTTGGTAGCTTTACGTTGGTAACTATTATAAATTTGTATACACCTAACGCTTAGAATAAATCCAATGTAGATATCGTTTCTGTCACGAATCATTGTTTTTTAACCTCATTATAATTAGTCAACACGGATGCTGAAAATAAAATAAAGCGGAAACATTTTCCCTAGTGGCACCATTTTTTGTAATGGTAAATCCATATTCTGTTCCAACTCGATTCTAGGTAGGGTTGATTTCATTTTGATTATACACTACTCTTTATTTGATTGAGAGCAAAACCATCGATAGATTTATGAATGTCATAGACTTTAGAACATTGCGGTTGATTGTTCTACTCTATCACAATAGTAAGGGACGAGATGAACTAGGGTTTTTGTCAGTTCGTAATCAGAGGATAGAACGAACCAGCGAACATGTATGACCCTAATGTTTGTTTCTTCAATGGAACTAACTACTTTTGAAACTGGTGGCTACAAAACACACTTCCAAACTTTTACGTTAAGTAAATTTGTGTGAAAAGCCAGTCGTCTGAATAATAGAAGTTATCGTAGGTTTTCCCACAGTGACTGTTTTATCCGGTTGCATTCAACCGGTAACTAATAGTTAAGATAATGCTTATGTAACTCTAATTATTTCGATTACTTTTAGTCCATCATCACCAATATTTAACTGTTTCTACTTGTCTTCACTTTATGGATATGATGGCCAAAGATTTCGTCAACCACTTTGACTTTAGCCTCCTTTCAGGTGGATAGGACTCGGTCATCTTGAAAGTTCTAATATCCAGCCAATTGTCTCAGTCACTGAGCGCAGTTAGACAGACTTGTCGATTGCAAAAACGCATCATAAAATGAGTGTGTTCACATATAACTTCGACGCATTAATGGAGTGTATTCGTTTTGTGAAGCTTGGAGTAAACAGAGACTGTGTACCCTCGTTCCAGCAGGAAAACTGGCGTGTTGTAAAACGGCCATAAACGATTGTTACAAGTTAACAACGATTACCATAGGCTTTAATTGGGTGGCTACCGATTTTAAAGCGCTCGTAACCGACTATAAAACTGAAGCAAGGTTCGAGATGTAGGAAGTGGTAATGTAGCTACTCAATGGTCGCTGACACAACACCGGTTTTCTTGTCACGGATAGTCCCTCCTATGGAGTCTCACGGATGAAAGTTATCATCACTGTATAGGTGGATTTCAAGTGACCAGGTGATGTACTCAAATGCGGTTGTTGTTAATTAGTTAGCTATTGACCGAATGGGAAGCACAAGTCTCAGCCAAAAAACACCTCGAATCTATTACCGATAAGTACTTGCCCGAAAACTGCTTCGTTGGATTCCAATGTGGACTCATTGAAAATTCTTGCCGGGGCTATTGTCCCTTTGATCCATTTGATGGACCTCATGTGAAAGCATGGGACGGGTTGATAACAGAGTCCAGATGTGAATTCCTCGAACCCCCGGTATAGCTTCGTAGTTCGGCTTGTACAGCGCTTGCCACTTTTGAAAAATGCAGCTTCTGTCGTTGGTTCGAATCCAGTCAAAGCGTTAATTTTCCACAACTGGGTGCTTTCTAAATGAACACATTTACCGAGTTAATCTGTGAAATTGCAATAAATGAAAAGAATCTTGATGACTGAACGGCGGTTGGATGTGACGGCTCACTTGGTCAACCTCTAGGTTAGTTATGTCGACATTTGTCATGTTCATCAGAATGTGCGGAGTTCATATTTCTCGGGATTGTTAGAAAGTTACACTGTCTTCATCACGAATGCTACAAGACTGAATCCTGGCTATCTTAGCGATATTTGCCCACGTTTGATTATTGCTAACCTGCATTCATCAAAATAGGCAATAACATTCCGTTCGGTACTGCACGCTGATGTGTATGACCTCAAACAATTACCATGCGCATTATCGACATATCGCTAGTGATTTGATATTAGTATACAGGGTCCTACACCTACAATTCCATCCACTGAGAAACCTACTCATGCCTAACCAAACTCACCGCCTCTGAGGCTGCGAAACCGACATTGTCAACTAACTTGCAGAAGACGTGTGGCCAACATGGGAAACCTGAAAGAGGATCCATGTTGACATTGCCATTAAGTGATGTATTTCAAGCACAGTCTGGATACATACACTTGAGAAACTAGCCATAGTCCACGGATAACGTAAGTTGTATAGTCACCCAAACAGACAGAAGCAGTGTATGAACACGCACAGTTGGCCATTTGCTCTGCAGGCCGAAGTGGGCATGTTGTAGGCTGTGGTTTGATTCGCATTTTTTCACCTAGTTTTTCGTTCACTCAGAAGATTTGAGTAACACCTGTACTAGTACTGCTGTCGACTCCGCCAATCAGTAATACTGTAACTGTCGCACGCTTCATCTTGGAGCCGTTCGACACAGAATTTGATGTGTAAACTCATTTTCAGCTAATCCGTAAGTCTGACCTTGAAATGTATCCTATTCGAAAAAACAATGTTGTGAACAAGCTCGCATTGGGTAACCTATCACCAGACTAAGCACTCCACATTTAGTTTTCAATGGTACACGTAAAGATGGTCCAGTAGGGGTGTAACCAGTTGATGTTAATTGGTGCCCCATGAAGTCACTCGAACAATAGGTCTTGATCCGTTTGCAGAATGAGGATGATCAATGTGGTTTTATTGATACCGGGGTGCAATGGCTGAAGGCTAATAGTTGCCTTGTGTGTACACTGCATGTAAACCAATATCGGTAAGGATGTTCACAACCACACTGATGGCATCACAATGGGAACATCCTTGGAGCCGTTAGTTGAAAGAAGTTTTACAGTGAAACTGGAATGCAAACACGATTTCACTCTGCTCACCAACAACCATAAGTAACACGAAGGACTAAAATGTGTAGTCAGATGGAACTTTTGTACATATTCTTGCGTCATCATATTGATGGTTCATGCCAACAAGCGATCACCAGGACTGTTATCAGAAATGGAAAAGGGTTTCATTTGAATGAGTTTGTGCCACCGATAGTCTTGCCGATCACATAACTGACAAAACCGTAAGATTGTGTGTACGAGAGGTTTCAATCACTCATACAACGTTCATACGTAATGACTATTTTGTAGCTGGGTATTAGAGGAATCACAATACACAGTGACGCACGAAACAACTCGCACCTCTTGGTTAAAAAAAATCAAATGTGATATACCAGATGAAGCTATCGTTAGATGGATATAAACTGATTTTGTCAAGATATGTTTTACTACCAAAACGCTCTAGTTTTAATTGTATTTGCAATGATAGACAAAATGACTGTTTCTGCGACCTCTTTTCGCGTCCTCTCCCTTGTGTGTCCCTGTGGGACCAGTTAAGCAGAAGGAAGCTTACCCGAACACTCCGGAAACAAGACCCAACCAGGCTTAATGATGGATTTGCGAGGTCAAACATCGGCTGTCTACTGGAACATACGTTTGATTCGTACACTTCTGGTAATGCACATAAGATGTGTTACTCAATCTACTGGATTAAGGTCATCCACTGGTAGGCAGTTATACGTCGTCTTCTGGCCACAGTTGAAAATCGTCTGAATACCCCTGTCCTGTGTGCCTACAAATGTACCACTCACACTATGGAATTGTCGTGGCCAGAAGCCGGTCAAAACTAATTGCTTACAAGGGTCTTCCGTTCCATCTGATCTTTGTTAATCTTTTTTGTTCTATCAATCTATTAACCTTCTGTTTTCAACTTTTTGTTTGTGTTGAAAAATTATGATGAAAATATAATACATTTGGCGTAATAGTCAATCAGTTAGGACAAAATTTTCACAAAAAATCTTTGAATTTTTACAGAGATCTTACGGTTAGCTTATTCTTAATGACGCTAACACGCTAGTTATTGCATTTTTCACGAGATCAACGGGTTACTTCTGAGGTTTCTCTTGTGATCAGTTTTTCTATTATTTTGATGCCCCATCTATCGCTCTGTAGCATCAGAAAATCCATAGGTATTTGAATTCTATTCAGGGAATCAGCTTACCTGGTGTTCAGACGGAGTATTGAACCAAACATTTCACAGCTTTGTCTTAAAGAAGTAAGTCCATGCTCACAAGCATCACCGGTCAGTTGTGCCTTATACTCCACAAACATCACTCACACATTCAGACGCTTGGTTGGAGGGATTCTTGAAAATGATCCCACACGGATCAGAAACTGGGTCGTAAACTCACCCAACAGTGTATCAGTGTCACATAATATCGACAGTAGTTGCAGAGATATTGGCAAATTTCCGATCAATCAACCGAAGTTTGATAGGTTGCGAATATTTGTAAACCGTCGAGTCAATCCTTACTAGATGAGGTACATCAGTGCTGTCTTCATAAAAATAGTTCTTCCGAGTGTGGCAAGTCTCCGAACCTCAACTAAGTTACACTCACCTCTGATCCATGCTTACAAATAACCTATCTTGATCACGGATAGCAGTCAGTAGCTTTTGAGGATCGTGAATACATTGTACGGAAAGTGTTTCAAGTACAAGACTATATATAGTTGGATCGACTAACACATACCTGGAAAACGCCAATAGTTCTAGTAGGCGACAAGACATCGTACGTGAATTTTTCCAGTTCGTAGTGCTACATGTGATAGCCACTTTGGAAAAGCTACAACCATATATATTGCCTGGTCTGCAGTTGGCAGCCTCGGTGATCCTGAAAAAGTGCGACCGAAGTAGTTGTACTTCGAATGATTCTTCCAAACATTCATTGTCGATCGATATTTGGTATGAATTCTGTGGACTTGCGGCCTCTTCAGTCGTCAGAAATAAATGCAGCGATGAACTGGCAAGCTATCGATCAATCAACATTGCTTGTGATGGCCAATAAAGTAACGGTAGACTTGTTTGGCGATTAGTTCACCGCTGTTTGCATGATCAGCTACTTCGCACTGCCACGGAAACTCAACTACCATGGCCCAGTGAAACTATTGTTTGACAATCGTAGATTCAACCTGCGGTCATCCATCAACTATTAGGCTGATGCACAATCCACAACAATGTTTGATAATAATCTGTTTTCGATCCCTTGTCGTTCATTATATTTGTTCCTGAAGTACGTACATTATCAGCACCAACAACAGATGTTCTACGTTGGTGCAAAACAGCAAGGTTAACTTTGCAAGTTCCGTAGGATGTGAATACATTCTTGATCAACTTACGTGTTCACGCACAGCGCGCCGCAGATAATCACATATCATTCGAAGTCATTAACTGAGAAACTGTTCATATCAGCCATCAAAATTGTGTGTTGTTATTTGAACAATCCTAAGTTTAAAATTGCTCGAACATGAAGTGACCTAAAATCTTAACTCAGTTATATCAATTTACATCAGCATCATTGAATAATCTCAAAAGAAACTCTATACCTTTTCAAACTGAGATTTTACTTCACCATGATCCATCGTGTAGAGAAAATCGGCCGAAATGGTCCACATTGGATGTTAGATTTTGAATTTAGGCTTTTAATCCTGAAACAGTTGGCATATTTCCTTAATTCATTTGCTTTGCTGAAAGAAATAGTAGACAAACTAGTAACCTACATAGGTCTTTATGACAAACGTGTTCTGGTACGTTCCGCATGGCTTTCAAGTTATCAGCAGCTCACAACTCAAGCACCATTTACCACCCAAACATTAATCACTGACATATGATACTATTTAATTTATGTTTGATCACTCGCAATAGCTGAAAACATGAGGTTTTTGATTCGTTGAGGTCAAACATATTTTTTTCCTCTTATGTCTAACAATGGTGTACTTTTGAACAGTCCACCGTTTGTCACATCGCAGTTTGTGCCTAATAAAAACTACTTATAAAACTTTTCCACTCCATTTTTCTTATACTTCCATAATCGATTGATTTTCGTTTATTTCACAAGTAACACCAACTTCAGGTGAGTCGCAGATCTAATCACATTTAAACCAAAAAGTCTTTGCAATACCGCCGAAGACTTCATTTTCCTTCGCTCTGAATCAGACTGAAGTATAATTGGAATACTGTTAACATACCACAATCAGTGATGGTTTTCTCACGCCGAACTTCTGTCGATCTTTTCATACCGTACATGTTCAAAATGTCTAAACAAGTTTTGGGTTCAGGTTGATTATTTGTTCGGAAGCATGCCCACGTTTCTCACGTATACAGCTGATGCGATTACACTTATTTGCCTAGTGAAAATATATATAAACTGACGGGTGACTATACTGGAAAAGTCTTGCCAGCATTAGCATGCTGTGTGCCCACACTTCGCACTCCGACAAGGATACCCACTTGTCTACAGACTTCAGGTAAACTCACCTGAAGTCACGTGAATAGCCTGTGCTCGTACTGATTATCCAGGACGTCACAATCTACCATTCAGATATTTACGCCTAACATATACAAAGCAGAGCTGAGAAGCCCGAACGAACATTGAGAGGGGAAACACACACACATGAAAACATTAAATACGTTGGGCAAATGGAAAGTTGAAAGAAAGCAGATGTATCTGAACCACGTTCTCATATTCTACTATACTAAAAGAGTGTAAAATAGCGCCATGTTTAACAGAATTTGTTACTCCTTAAACGTTGTTTGCACTGAAATAGGCAAATGAAAACCGGACATTCTTTCCGGTCGACAACATTAACGCCTTGCATGCCAGCTCAACTGGAGTCAAGTAAGATTAGTTCCCCGAGACACACAAGCAGAAACGAGTTCTGGAAATAACAAGTTGTATTCTACAAACCCATTAATAAATCCATCAACAATGACCAAACAACTGGACCGATTCAGATAAGGAATCTCCATACAGAACGGCCCATTTTGAATAGTTGAATGGGTGGACGCGTTGATAACCGTCGCTTAATTTCTGAGCGAATTTAGCCATTGTTTCTGATCAGTAACCGTAAATCCTAAGCATAAGACCAACTTTATTTGACCGGGTGTAATCACTGTAATGTGCGGTCATTGCTCTCCGTCATATTTACCCGTAACTGACCCGTAATTAGCCAGACGACAAAGATTTTTCAACCGACATTGCACTTAGTCAACAGCACGATGTACACAACCACACCAGACCAGTACGGAAATATCGCGCTTTATTTAGAAGAGATCCAATTGCCAAACATCTGGACTTCAGCTGGATTCGAACGAACGACAGGAATAACATGCCCAAACGCGGTAAATGCTCTATCGGCAAGTCCGTTATGTTGATAATTCGTTTAATCTCATAAATCGCAAACGCAAAACATGACTTATGTGTGACAGGCGAATAGAGCTAGGCAGGATATGGACACGTCTGGAATCACGCCAATTATTGTGTCATCAACGCCGCCAGAACCCAATGGGTTGCTCAGAGCACATTTGCACACACACCAGTGAAAGCTTGCCAATCAATTTAACCTCGGTAAATGCCAGCAACCTCGGATTCTAATAGCGTAGCGATGGGTTGAATAAGCTAAGTGGATCAATGTAGTAAGGTGTCTGGCAATCGATGATGTGGCATTCCCAACAAAGGGTTTACCGATTTGAGGCCATTATACTTTTGATTAACTTAGCCGCTTCGAAACACGTTCTCAGATAGTTGTCGATCAGTTGTGCTTATGTAAACATCACCGCAGTTGTTAGTGAACGGCGAAACACATTGACAGACAGAATAGTCGGACAAACTGCGTTCGTGCTTATGTGGACCTGATGTTGGGCAGCCGCATACTAACAGGAAAAGACAGACTTCAAGTGGTGGTTTGTGTCATTGTAAAATGATCCCCTTGAGTTGCAGAAAAGAAAATATATCCTCTTTTGAACCCGTCTGAATTGATTCCCATTCATCATGTTGTGAGTTTGTGTGAATATTGTTATATATCCGCTTGCCAGAAACGTTTATCGTTGCATCGCTCGTCCTATCTAATGATTATCTGGGATGCGAATATGTCTGATTTCATGAAATGCGGACATGAACAAACCACAATTGCATACCATCAAGGCTAAACCGGAAAACTAGAAATATTGTCCTCCCAACGTTTCTTTTTCTTGAAACAAGGATAGGTTCGGACGAGCTGCGTTATGAATGTGAATACCAAGTGGAAATGCACACGGTGGTTGAAAATCAAAAAACCATCATCAACATACTGTTTATACGATACGCTTTTGTGAACATTACCAGGGATTAGTCGTGTGATCATTTCCAGGAATATACCAGCTGATGTTTGACTTCGTGTTCTACACATAGGCATATCAGCTCTCTGGGTGTAAGCAATCCCATCAATATTAACTCTCATGTTCTCCTTGTTTAATAAAATTATACCTTTTAGCTATTCAGTTGGAAAGTCTATGTCGCAGTTCTAACTCGACATAGATCACGTAAAATTCAGTTGTCTCACTAAAAGGAAAATTTGTAAACGTGGAATGAATTTCAATCGAATATATAACTAACAAATTCATTGACATGTGTTCTAATATCTCTGATAATTTAGAGAAGTGTTTTAGACAACGGAGGGTTAAAAGTGTTAGCGGATCGGGTCTAAGTGTGAACTGGTCAACGAGTTGAATTATTCATGCACAAAATTGAGCGCAGAGATGCTCCATCCTCGTGTATTTTTGATACATACTTCATCAAGTTAACCCAGACAACTGATATATTCTAACGTTCAGTCAATTGCTGTTGTTACCATTCAGAACCTGATTGGCACGCTGTTCACCGGAGTATGTCAGCGTCAACAAGTTAACAATATTCATGGACATAAAAACGCTATCCACTTGGTTCACATACTTCAGTCTACATTACAGAGCGGATGCGCACCATGTGTGCACTCATCCTCAGTGAGCATAGTCTAAAAATTGCTGTTAGTGGAAAAATAGTGAGCAGTAACAAAAAACGACGGTCACCGTGTTAAAAATAGTAATTATCTGCGGAAAAGTATACTATTGACCAAAAGATAACAAAAATAACTGGGTTAGAATAGAAAAACCATTGCAACCACTTTGCAGCAACATTTACATTGCTGTCAAACTGTATGAAATAAGAATGTCTACCAAGGTAACCTTAAGGTTACGCACACTTGTCACTGTTTACTGTGGTGCACTCTCTTTCGATTCGATATATAATAGTTCATTCTGAAAAAATCCCAGTAATATTTGTCGATAGGACAACTTCATCTTCTCTTGTGTTCATATATTACATCTCAGTTGTTCTTAACCAGTGAGTACAAATCAACCTAAACGGCAAGCCGAACGTCAAGCATCAGCAGTCATATTGTGATGGATTTCTGTTTTGTTCTCATACACGCCCATTATGACAATGGGTTGAATATACAAGTAGAAACGAGCGTTAATATTACTTTTTTTCTCTGGTTAATTGAGTGGCAACACAGTCAAAGAGATGGACTAGTAATGTCATCACTAGTCCCTTATACCATGATCGTCTATTGGTTAAACCGAATTTCTTTCAAGCAAAATGTAAGAAATGTTCAACGTCTGAACAGCTTGCTGTTGATGAAATACTACTGATCCATGAAAAATATTACTTTTGAAGAAATTTGAAAAAAACTTCACTCTGAAATCTATCACATTCCAAAGTTTTGAATGAATGATGATCATGTAGATAAAGTATAAACAAATGACCAGTTTTGCAATGAAACTGTGGACAGCTGTCTAGAGAGCAAGTGTGCATGACTTATGGCATGAAAGGCTTACCGATATACATTCTAATTCTTCGTATACAGAACTCTTGATATGCAATGCTTCTAAATATGTTCTCCCAAACCCTGTGCTCCAGTTCCGTTGCATAATCTTGTACAAAATTTAGATTCCATTGCTGCTAACATCCAAAATTCTGGCTGCAACTCAGTTTTGACGATAGTTGACACACCCTAACTAGAGCATTTCAATGCAAATGCGGTCTTTAAACGTAGCACACGGAGTGGAAAAGTTTTAAGCTGTCACATTTTGTTATAGAGTTTTATCCTTATCACCGGTATGTTAGTTTAAAGCTCTACAGTATCATGATTTTGATTGTGACATACTTAACAAATGCGAACTATCAATAACGACTGCTGGTTGTTGATTGTCAATGACATATTTGTTGTGCAGGAATGATTGCACTACTTATAAATTTTATTCAATGAATTTGGTTGTTCATGTTGTATGCAAATAGATAAAGTGTACTGATAATGCCTTCTGCATTCACCTATTTTGTTGTAGGAAATATGCTAGCGATGGAGTATGTACTGTAGCTTCCAGTTGCCAGCCCATGAAAAATGGACCACTGGTCCTCAGTTGTTTCAGCTACCGAAGGCATGTTCCAGCTGCGAGTCGGATGCGTTAAACTGCCAAATTCATTTCGCTATATCAAAAGGGAGAGGAACCTCCGAGACATTGTCGATCGACAATCCCTAGTGACGCGATCATCAGACATGGGTTTGTCCACATGTGTTCCAGTTCGCTTCTGATTAAATAATAAATGTTTGAAGCATCTCAACATGCTGAATGGCCCTTTAGACAACTCCTTTGGCCGCTACTGTATAAGCCTACACTCTGTAAACCAGTCATTATGGGATTTTGAAGATTTCTAAAATGAGATTTAACCTCGAGCTTGAATAGTTATATGATGGTTAGTAGTGCTGCGATGTTATCATGTGAAAACTACGCTGGAACAATCAGTTATTTTATACGGACTGATCTCGACACTAAACTGTTCACGATAACTTAATACGATAATTTTTTTTGCTCTCTGTTTGCCTGTTCTTCGCTCACTCTCACCGAAGTTCATCGTATGCCTAAATCTGTTTCAGTCTATCCTCAAACAGGAATTTGTCAAGACCATGTGTGTTCTGCAGATCTGAGGAGACGAAACCGACCCGGGTGAATATAGTCAGTCATAATTGCAGCCTATCTCATGTGAAACCCAGCAACGATATCCGTTTCAGGTCAAAACCCTCGCTAACCTTCCGAGTCAATCGACTGTCACATAACTTTTACCATTAACCATTCAAAGTAAGTGTTAGCCATTCCAACGATAATTAAATTTGTAACTTACAAAAATTCGATCAAGCATAAGTCACCACGTATTAACAACTGTCAGATCACTGGGACCGAAGATGGTAATCAGGAACATTATTGATACTCTGTGCAATTCGATGGTGTTCTTCAGATTAAGCACATTTTTCTATATCTGTTTGTTTACATACAATCCGTTTGGTCTTCTGTTGTGCCTGAACTAACTTCATTGTAACCTGATTCCTTATTGTATTCGTGTTCTGGATGTACATAACATTGACCGAAGAAATCTCATACGAAATGTATTTCTTAATGGTTTTATCAATATTTCCGCAAATAAACCTGGCCGTCTGTAATAGCGTCAAACGGTAGCTTCGGATTTATAACAACTAGTAAAACGCAAGTAACAATTTTTTTAAGAAGTTGTCTTATTTTGATAAATTTTCGTTTAAATCCAAAAGCGAGACGCTCCATATTGTAGACATCATGCATGATACACCCATCGGTGTAGGTATTTTCCGTTTATACCAAGGGTGTATCAGTGGAAGTTTCAGTACACTTGAGAAGTTTAAAGAGTTTAGTAGCTAAATGAGAACACAGACAACAAGTATAAATCTAGGCTTGTCACAGGGTTAATCCTAGCATTTCAATAGATAACGGAATGTTTTTCTATTTCACAGATTTTCGGTTTGAGGATCAGATACTGTGTATTCAACCGACATCAATGTACGGTGGTGTACAGTTCCTCATTAATACTTGATCAGCAAACAACACAGTCAAAACTTAGAGAAACTAGTACTGTGACAAAATGGTTGGTTCCATTTTCCCCACACTCTTTCTGGGATCATTCGGTCAACGTAGGCTTTAGCAGTCGGTAGTATCTGTTACTTGTGGAACTAGGCAAAACTTCCCAACATAGGGTTACAACTAGGAAAACACTCCCCTTCTGTGTCACACTGAGTTTTCCAGGGGAAAACTCACTAAGCCACTTCACGTTTCTTTCCAATGTTATGTAAGCTCATTAATTTAGATTAATCATTCACCGGTTACGTGTGAAAACATTTCTCGAAATGACTTCTTCGCCTGGGTATCAGTCAGATCGCTTGCGTTTAATGGCACATGATTGCCTGATAAACGGCAGAACGAAAACAGAGTGAAAAGACGTATGGTCCAATGCACTTTGGCTTGAAAACAAATGTAATCAAACGCCCTCCCATTAATGCAGAGTTCTGACTGGCCGACTTAGAGCCCATTGTAAACTATTAAACCAGACTTCTGTGGTGGTAACACCACCCTAGTATTAGCGTGATGTTATGCTAGCATACAAATCAGCGTAACGAACGCAAGTCGTACATTCTACTATCGGCAATAGGTGGATATTTTAACTCCTTCATACCGAGTGGTGCACCAACAATGAGTTACACTTGAGTTGATTATTGAGGCAAATAACTGACTACAAGTGTTACAACAGAATACAGAGCTAAACTTGTCAGCTATTTCGTGAGTAAAAGGTTTGCTCATTAGTAAGTGCAAATAATGAAATCGAATGTGGCTTCAAAGTTTCTGGCATCGTCCGAACGGGCAAGTAATACTTATGTACTAAGCATCCGTTCAGTTGATTGTCCTATTCTTTGCTTACTGTTGCTACATTTGCAGTCACCTAACGGGTATACATATGCTGTATACATGTTCGGGCGAGTAATAAACAGTAGACTGCCTGAAAAACAAGGAACCTAGATGCAATCCTTATTTGATTTGTATATAGTTGATTATTATAACTACACCTTGTACATACTCACACTGTATAGGCTGACTGACATGTAGTGTGTACTCTGAGGAACCATACTGTTAGGAGGCGAATTACAGGCATTTCATTCATTTGTCGAAATGGAAGGTGGCAGTACATTGTGTTCACCGTAGTCATGTTCATCCGTGCAAGTAGACTGGGTGAAGCCGCATAGCAGGAATGCAGGTATAGCAGTCATATCGTAGTAGAACGTTTGGCAAAGGAAAAGCGCCTTATTTTCAAATACAAACAAAGACTACAACTTGAAAGTAATTCAGACTTTACTTGCATCTCTAGTACGACAGTTTTTTGTGCGGCTGAAGGGATTGTAGTAGTACGGAGGTTAGATTGTGAGAAAAATTGTATATATGTGTTTTTGGTGACTATCTAATGTATATAGAAATTTGTACCTTCCCTGACTTGGTTCAAGTTTGATGGTACAAACCAATTAAACCGTAACCAAAATTGGTTATTAAGTCATGCGCCGTCAAGAAGAACAATCCGCATCCAGCAGTTCATGTAAAATCTTGTCATAAGGAATGATGGCATACAATTATCATGAGATGCTTGCTACTTTCACAAACTTCATCAGTGCCAGTTGAACACACGTTAATAGTTGGAATATGTTTGACACCAAATGCGTATCGAAAAGGACGAAACGGTTTGTAAGAAATTGGTTGACTGTATTATTGATAATTTTACGGTTCCGACTCAGAAGCTTTCCAGACTAAAACAAAAGTTTCCTTGCGAGTGATAACTGATTTTTAAACAACTTATATACCCATCAAGTGAAGAGAGGACGATGCGTGACAAAGGGCTAAAATCTGGCCTAAAATTCTGACAGAAAAAAATAAAACACTGTGAATTGGGCAAGTGAGTGATTTCGAATTCAATCGCAATGACGAAAGACCACTCCATGATTTATTCGGTGAACAATGACTGCGCAACACAGTGATTGGATAATGGAACAATAACGTAAACAGTTCCAACTCATGGCGTCGCTCAGACATTCAAATGATATAACATGTACCAACTAAAGGTACGGTATTATTGTCGACAGGCTAAGTACAGCAAGAGACCTCATTTATCCCAAATGAATAGTTCCACATCTAACAAATTAACTTAGTCACAGGGTTGATACGAGGTTAGCAGAGATATATACCTTGACTTGAATGGCTGTGTATTTACGTTTGTGTGAGCGACGTATAAAATATGAGGAATATGCCAGAAAGAAACGCATGAAGTGAGCAGAACAGGTGGGGGATGCGAACAATCAGAAACCACGTAGTTTTCAATGATTTCGTGAGTGGGTATAAAAGTACAAATTTTTTAGCATAATGGCTAGCAAACGCAACAAGGTAACGATAAAACATAAACAAAAAGTTCAGTCGGGTGAAAGAACGATTTAAAAATTGTAATCTTCAGATAAATAATGTGGGGCGCCTGAGTCTCTTGTGAAATACGCAACTCAGATCACAAATAAACTAAGATGCCAGGATATTCGACTGTAGTAAATTTCAGGGTCGATCGCATACTTGCAGAAATATAGACACAACAAATGGGTGTATTAATCTCAGAATATATTGTGGTGAGCAATTGAATTCTGGAATATATACTGAGGAAATTTACAGAAATTTCAATGTTACGGAACAAGTTAACACGTCAGCTTAGTAATGACATGTTAAAGTATGCCTCTTCCGTTTTTTATAGTACTTTCCATAGACATAATAACATTATCAGCATACTTTCCAGTGACTGATGTCTTAGTTTTCTTGAGTATGCAATGACAAACAATAAAGAGAGGAAATGAAAGTTCGCAGGACACCACGGCTATTCAGAAGTATGGATCGAGCACGGAGTTAAATCACACAGGGTCAATGGAATAGTTTGCAATTTTTTAGAAGATAGAATAAATATCGTCAGACTACTGAAGAACGTTGTTTCATTCAGGGATTCTAACTACTTCATGAAACTTCACGCAGATGCACCGCACAGCTCTATTGTGTTTTCTGAACGCATAAACAAAAGAATGAATTAAGCAAATAATGTATTAATAATGAATGAATTCTGTCATTTCACTTGAGACAGAAGGTAGTTTTCTAAGACTCGTAGCATAGTTGAGTCGCACGCACAGCGACAACTCTCAGCTTGTTCTTCTTGATAAGATTTATTTAATGTAGTCTTGCTACTACATTTGAGGACGTTTTCAAACCTGGTATATGGAGTGCCAGTAATGATTTACACTGTTCAAGAATAACTGGCTGAAAGCTTATCAACTTCATCTATGTGACCAGGTTTTAGTTTAGGTATCACAGGTAGGCTGGACATTGACATTCAGTGAACATATACCAATACGGTAAAGACATGTAGCTAGTTGTGAAACAAGTGTATGTTTAGTGCAAAAGCTTCAGATTTTCTCAACAGCCATAACGTTACAGCTTCGATATCTGTTTTATCCACAACGATTATGCTGTCTTGGTAAACAAGGAGGTCGTTACCATAAAATAAGCAACATTCTATTAATCGCAAATTTCGAATTCACGTAGAAGTTTCAGTCCGTCCCTTTTAAAAGGGCTCAGCATTGGAGTATTGTTTTTGTTGGAAATGATTACCGATGCACACAACTGTTATGACCGCCAGATGAAATCCGAACAACCTTTTACAACGCAATGGTGATTACCATTGCGTTAGTGACCTCACATTGAACATGGCCGATTTATAATTTGCAAACAGTCAGACACCTTTGCTTGCCAACAGTAATCTCTTATAGTAAACATAGTAACTTCTGTCAACGCAAACTGAAGATTTCGCGATGGGAACTTTTCATCAGGTTGAATTATTAGAAATCATTATTTTCGTTTAGTGAATTTGTTATTACTGATGAAGTTGTTCCGTTTGCGCGTGTAGTTGCCAATTAGACAATGTTTTCACTTGTGTTCTACGAGTTTCCTGTGATGAGATTGAACTGTTTATTTTACTTACGATAACAAACAGACTGTGTGAGGCAGTATTATTACGGTATATGCGACATACCTGCATGACTGGCACCGCACCAACATTTCAGTCCTTTCCTTGACGTGAATTTAACAAGTTAGCAAGTTTTTCACATAGGTGACAGCTTTGTTGCATGATGTATCGATCGAATGTGAAGGCGAGGAAACCTCCTTCGGCAATATGTAAAGGCTGTTTAAGAATATGGCAAGTATACGCGTTCCAGTGTGTCATAAAGCGTTTCATATTATTTCCGGTCTGTTTCTTCCGACATCCTGAGAGCCGAGCTTTTAAAATGGAACTTGGGGTGGAGGCAACATATAGTTTATTGTAAAACTGAATTAGTAAACAATAAATGCCAGCCAATGCTAGAAGTGTGTGCAACTGGCTGTGAACTATTTCAGAGTCGTCTAAATTAATGTTCGAGTAAAAATGCGCTGGACGTGTCATCGTGCACTCGCATTAATTCCTTATTATACGTCTCAGGTGAACATTTATGTGCCTCATTGTGAACACTCCAGACACATACGTTGAGCTCGTACTGACAATACAACTGTGAGAACTACGTACTACTTTGTTGTTACAACAGCTTCTCTGTCCCCTCTTGGACTTGCAGTTGTTTGTAGGATTGACCTCCGTCTAAAAGGCATACCCAATATCTCATGATGGTTATGGGAAACAGATGTAATCATGGTTTTCATCTCTTTCTAGGTTTGTTACCGTGATGACCTTTCTGACCCGTAAGTGTATAATGGTAAGAATGTTTTTCTCTCTCGTCTTTCCTCCACAAGTAACTGGTATTATTCGCCTATCGTACAAAGTCCAGTATAGTAACGTGCAATGATATTGACATTGCACACACAAAGTAATCTCTTTGAGTTGACGCATCAAAATAATCTACAAAACACTGCGTCATCTCCCAGTATTGTGGCAGAATGCTGTACTATAAATAACATCCTTCATATGAATAAGTGCTTGCTAGGAAAAATCGCTAAATATTCAATATGCTGTTTCGACCTTCTTTCTCTCACCCTATTCCGAGTATCTCCTATGGATCGACTGCACAGATAGACTAGTATTCTACAGTTCTTCCACGTTATTGAATAGCGCTCTTGTGGACAGTAACCAATAAACCGATTGCAAATGCTAACTACAATTTTGTTTATATTGATTTCTCTGCCAAAAATTGACCGAACTGACTTCCCTTAGTGTTACTTCCACCTACATGCAGTGAGGTACAACAGAAACGATGCTTAGAAACTTGTCCGAAATGACACTAGTTTGGTTTACAATGATTGCATGAAAAAGCTTTTGTAATGCACACTGTAAGATATTTGCTGTCAACTGTAGGAAGGAACTGATGTTGGAACAACACAGCAAGCAAACAATATAGAAATTTCGCAACTCCATAATTCAGACGGAAGCATGAGAGTTGATTTTGTTTCGGTTAGATATCAGTATATTGATTATATACACCCTCAAGATACATCTTTCTTGTGCACCACTTATTGAGTTCACGATGACTTCATTGATTACAATATTTGAGAATGTTTAAATTGGCTTGGATGTTCCAACAACTCAAGACAAATAATACGGTAGAAGTTTGGTAGATAAATTGAATTAATGTCCAAATGAACCAACTAACGACATCTTATTGCACAATTTCGTCTGTGTATTTGAAACCATTTTCAGATTTTGTTTCTGTTGAACCACACAAGTTTATGCTGCATCTATAAATAAAAGATGAGTTCCAATTTTTTGTCTGAAAGGCTTTTTAACGTTTTCTTTTGTATCCCAAAAAAGTGCGTTTCTGTTCTGTTTTGAACAGTCTATAACTGAAGCAGGTTGTGAGGAGTTTAAGTGAGACCAATTTTATCAGAAGTAAACATTATTGATGATGAACTTAATGTTTATATTAAATTTAAAATGTTGTAGGACAAACTTGGTTATACACACAGTGTATAAAAAATTGATCATAACTCACTATAGTTGACCTAACTCGTATATGACGTTTCGATCAATGGGTTTCAGTTAAAATGATTACTGAAAGAAAAAATAAGAGAAGCAATTAATTTTTGCCCCTCAGATTAATTGGCCCTACTCCAACATTTTATGTAGACTGGTTTCATTGGTTGCATATTTTGAAACCCTCTACACATTTAAGTTACACTCGAAATATGTTGGTCTATCGAACATCTAAACAATAACGCTGTGGAATCATGTGTTCTCGCAATGCAAGACCATTTGAACGATGAGCGTTAATGAGTCTTATACATATCAAACCATCGAGCAGTGTGATGACCGTCTGATGTTAGATGCGTCAGCGCTAGGACTGCCAAAGTTGTTTGGAGGAATATCTGACCATAGAACACTACGTATTTGTCTGCCCACATCAGCATATACAGTGTACAAGCGTAAGGAAGCTATATTGAACAAATAAATGTGTGCTTACGATTCGTTACCATAATTAACTAGTAGATGAATCACCATGTACGGTAGAAGTTGAGTGATTTTCGCAGTACAAGAATCTCCTCTTTGTCAATACAGAGAGTGACGGTGTGATGAACTATGAAGATAAGATTGTGTCTGAGTAGGTCTCAACACCAAATTCTCTGAAGTCAACTTATCAGCAATCTACGGGAGGAGATATATAAACATCAAATGACAGATAATCGAATAAGCTTTATTTCAGACGGAGTAGACCAGTTTACAACAATATCAAATATGAGAAGATCGACAAGGATTGAGACCACCCTGTTGAACTGTTCATCTCATATACTATATAGAAAATCAGCTTTCCATTTTGTCCAAAACTGATAACATTCAAATTGTATGTGATAAACAAGACTTATTATGATATGAATGACTTGAGTTGTGCTGTATTTGCAAACTGATTACTACGTATGCTGGCCAATCTGACGAGCGGTAATCGCGCAACAAATTAATGAACACATAAGGCAATTTAGTGAGATGTACAAGAGATGGATCTTCGCTCTGTACTGTAAGTAAGCTTAAAATATTCAGGCACGGAAAAATAATTCTCCAGTGGGCGTCATAAATGATAGTACACTGACCAGGTCTCGTAAGCATTCGGCGATTAAAACCAACAAAACAGATAGCACGCGTTTGATAAACTGAATTGCCAGCGCATTTTCGTCCCGCTTCAAAAAGTGAGCGACTTTTGATGTTGAAAATCTCCAGTTTGTTAAAATCCAGTTTCCCGCCTCTTGACTTCCTTAGTGGTTGTGCAATTAGATGAGACAGGATTTTTTGAAACGATGTTTACTGGTTGTTTTGATAATAAGATACTTATTGTTCTGTCCATACAGTCATTGAGCTTTTCTCACTTTCAAACTCCAAAAATAATAACGGTCGCAGTAAAAATGTTAACCGTACTGACAAGAAGCGATTTCATTGGTCTCTTCCGCGTATCACGTGTTTGCCCTTAAAAGGAAAATAATTCAAATCTTATGATCAATTACTGGTGAGAACAACAAGACTACATTTCACATAACTTCGCGAGAAAGCATTCAAGTTAACTGTCTGCATACCAATGCGTGAGCACTTGAACAAAAGAATATATAATGTCATAAAAAAAGCAAATAAACCTTGTTCACCAATCTTCTGACAAATCCGTCTGAAACGCCAAATGAAGTGTTATTTCTTTCAGTGTATGGAACCAGTTTTGGACACAAGCTTTCAGATCAAAATATGTATGCATCCCAGTGGAGAATCAGTAGATTCTGAATTCATCAAACAGAGTGCTTTTAGGAAGATTATGTGAATAACTAACTACATAATGTTTGTTTGTATGTGCATCCCTGAATCATTAACGTGTAGGTTTATTATCATATCCTCTGCCAAGCAACACACCACAAACAACTTAAAAGCGTTTCTACTGTTTGAAAAGCTGCATAGATGAGTTCAAACAACCGTGATATCATTGGTTTTTATTCATAAAACACTTCCTACAAACCCCATATTTCCCAGTTGATTGGATTAAAAGTTCGGTGACTGAGCAGTGTTCAGTAACGAAACCATTTTTGTAGCTTTGCATAAAAATTTGAGAGCATTATATTTTGCGTCTGAATTCTTGTCGTACTGATCTACGTACTTTTGTAACTTGAAGTCTGCGTTGAAACTTGCGTAAACATGAACAGTTTGACCACGAGAAATTTCTGTGTTCCGCTTTTTGTAAATCGATGTCTCAGAGAATTCAGATAGTTTATTATCAAAAAACAAAACTTTCGTCTTACTTTAATATAAACTGTTTGATAAAAACTTATCAACCGTTTATGATTAAATCCTTCCTTTATGAGTCTGTCCCACAAAACCCACGAAAATTAGGCTCTACACAGTTTCAGTCAAGGTTACTAGAGTCGATTTGAAAATGTTCAAAAATAAACAACTTTCATCATCTTGATTCTATTCTGCGTACAATGTTCTAAGTTTGTGATGTCTTTCCAGAAAGTGTTGTATTTCATCAATATAATTTTTATAAATAGCTCTTGTTCCGGGTCACTAAGTTTAGCTAGACCGGATAACCAATCCGTGCTTTGAAATAAAATTCATCAAAGCGTTATCTAAAACGTTACATAATGCTTTGTTGGTCAACGTTTTTGGAACTCGAGCTTATGGTTCATTGCTTTTATCACTAAACTTTCAAATAGATAAACAAAACAGACATAATTAACAACGAAAGACTGAAGTAACATTTCTGCACCTTATTGAGAAGCTGAATTCCGACACATTCTTAAGGTAACAAAATATCATTTAGTCCACATTTGCACACGTGATGTGAACTCTTCGGGCGTACAATGATTTGATTTACCACCTAACGAATTACGAAAGGACAATCTAAAAATGAACAGCTCAGCTGGAAAAATTGTTCCACTTTCCACTATCTATCAGGCACTTCGTTCGGTTATGAACCAATAAGTTATGCCTTAACATGTGTTAACGCTGTCACCCAATAAAAAGTCTTGGTTTAGGAACCACAATTAATGCGATTTTACGAGCGCGTGTTACTTTAGGGTATATACTGCTTACTAGCACCAGTACGGGATCTTCTCCTAAGCAATTATACAGTCTGTTCCGGTAGAACTAGAATTAGCGAGGTTGCTTTAAGATTTTAATTTCTAGTTTTATAACTATCACGGTAGAAGAACTTCAGGTATGAGATTATTTGGCAACCAACACATTCTAACATTTTTGTTCATGTAGACAGGGTAACTTTTGGTCAATTTTAGTTTCCTCATTCCACAACTCTTCTGAATTAATCTACTGCTTTCACGTAGTCCTGTGCAGAGTTATACTTCGCCTCTACTGGTACCATAAATAGTTGTACAAACTATTTCAAAGATTAAATGTCTAACTCTTTTTCTACTGTGTAATTTGTGCGCTGTTAACATTGACAGTCACGTGATCCCAAACTAGTGACAAGGTAGTTCCAAAGTGCTTTAAAGCCACTTGACAGTGAACTTATAACTGACCTATTCTTGGAAAACTTCACAATAATTATTGATTTGTTGGACAATATTTTTGGTTGAGATAAATGAAGCTTAGATGAGGCTTATTAGATATATATATAACACACCAGGGATATTTAACTACTTTCAACCGTTTTCTAGAAACAATGAACTGACCTCAAAGGAGGGAATATCAGAATGCAAAAATGTTAGTAGAGTTCAATGACCAGCCACATGTGATGGTGAACATTGGTTGAGCTTGGGCTTAATAACAATGAGTTTACTTGCAGGTTTTGCAACAAACTTTAAAGCGTGAGCCAATCCGTGAAACTCGTACAATGCCGTTGTCATTGAGAAAAAGTAGCAGTTCTGTAAACTATGCAATGAAATATTTAAAATTGTTCTTTTCACGTAGAAATTTAAAACTTGTCATTTGTGGTTACAGTAATCTATTGATTATGAAGTAAAATGATATTTGCTTACACACTGTTTTTAGGAAAAGTAGTGATAGTTTCTTCAGTGGCATATTATATAGTACAAACCGCCCTGTTTTAACTGTAGGTTTTATTTGAAAAATGGACTGATGTAATAAATGACATATACAAAACAAAACGAATCGCTGAAAGTTTCCTGTCGAAACTAATTCATGACACCACATGAGGTCGGGTGTTAGATAAACCCCCTATTCAGTATGGAAAAGACAGGAGACTGTATTATCGTGAAACCTCAATACAAGGTAGTACACAACGGTAAAGTAGGACGCACTGTCGGTCGCCGTTTGTTAAAATGATTTAATTGTTGCTACACCTAGAAACGTCAGATCATTAGCAAATGGACTGTAATTTTTCTAACTCTGGCACCATGTCTGTTAAGTCATCAGTGTCTACAAGTGATTACTTGAGCAAGATGGACAAGATGTATAACATTTTCACAGGGTTCCACATATAAAATGTTGTCGCGTCGAAACACATGTTTTTGCCATCTAGCCAAATGGGCTTCGAACGGAACCTAGGTAACAACAGTTGGCTTAATGCAGCAATGTTATAGCTAAGATAATTATGACGCCATACATGTATTTAAACAGATGTGTCATAGGATATGAAGAGAATATCTTGTTTGGTTGGCCATAACCAAGTTGGCTTTAGATTGCAAAGGCAGTGAATAGAACATACATTCGTCATAGCCTGACAGTTTAGCAACTTCGTGAGTTGTTCAGTCTCAATAATTTCTTCACGAATCTCTAATGCAAGATGGAAGCAATTTGTTCTTTTATCAACACCGAGCACACTAGATACGTTCCCAAAATATGATGGTGACAAGAGTTCATGATACTCAGAGTTACATCGACTTCATGATCGCCTTCGTCCGTCTTCAGATACATCAGTTTTGACGGCAGTCAGAACGAGGTTCACACCAATAAACTTCGTGATGTCACAAACTATGAATATTATTTGTCGCCGATCAGGCATCGGAACCTATCATTTGGAACTAACCAGATATGACTAGCTGGAGAAATGTACTGATAACCCCGGCAACTGCTTCAAAATCGACCTAATTCTGACGGTTAATACTATGTATGAAGACGTAGGATGGAGGGTTGTCAGCTGGAATCCTGTATTTAAAAATGACATCGGTCATGCTAGAGTATTGGTTCAACGACCAACCTGAAAACTGTAACACGTACTCAAAAATTCCTGGCGTCAATGAGGAACCGATTAGTGTGTCGAAAATAAACATCTGCGGGACCACAGTTAAAACAGCAGAATTGTGCACTGAGTTATTATACAGCTGAACTTACCGATCTATATATCACAGTAGCGGTTCCGTAGTCACCACTGAAGAGGGCATTACATACGTTGCGAAATCAAACTGCATTTATCGAACCAGATGCGGGCATGCTGCCATGTATCGTGGTAAAACGGAAAAACAACTGTGAACTTGAACAGATGAACAGGTTTGGAAATGAGATAAAATATGATAAAAGAACATATTAATTCATCGAGGCAAAGAAAAGAGTTTTTCCGATATGATAGCATTCATTTACCGTAGTCCGTGGCAACTATAAAACCTACAAATATTTTACAGTAAACGGCACAGTATTCCGATAGGTTGCTAAGAACACAGTTGCACATACAACACCAGTTGATGCCTGCCAATCAATGTAACTTCAGTAAATGCAAGCAGCATCGGGTTCGAATAGCGTAACAATAGTTAGAATAAGCTAAGTGGATTGATGTTGTGACCTGTAGTCATAAGGTGTCTGGCAATAGATGATGTGGCATTCCCAACAACGGGTTTACCGATTTGAGGCCATTATGCTTTCGATTAATTTAGCCGCTTCGAAACACGTTCTCAGATAGTTGTCGATCAGTTGTGCTTATGTAAACATCACCGCAATTGTTAGTGAACGGCGAAACAAATTGACAGACAGAATAGTCGGACAAACTACGTTCGTGCTTATGTGGACCTGGTGTTAGGCAGCCGCATACTAACAGGAAAAGACAGACTTCAAGTGGTGGTTTGTGTCATTGTAAAATGATCCCCTTGAGTTGCAGAAAAGAAAATATATCCTCTTTTGAACCCGTCTGAATTGATTCCCATTCATCATGTTGTGAGTTTGTGTGAATATTGTTATATATCCGCTTGCCAGAAACGTTTATCGTTGCATCGCTCGTCCTATCTAATGATTATCTGGGATGCGAATATGTCTGATTTCATGAAATGCGGACATGAACAAACCACAATTGCATACCATCAAGGCTAAACCGGAAAACTAGAAATATTGTCCTCCCAACGTTGCTTTACGATCAGCAGTGTGAAATCATCTCATTCTCGAGCCTAGTGATGATTAAATCTGAAGAGCTAAATTGCCGTTTGCTTCTTTTCCTTGAAACAAGGATAGGTTCGGACGAGCTGCGTTATGAATGTGAATACCAAGTGGAAATGCACACGGTGGTTGAAAATCAAAAAACCATCATTAACATACTGTTTATACGATACGCTTTTGTGAACATTACCAGGGATTAGTCGTGTGATCATTTCCAGGAATATATCAATTGATGTTTAACCTCGTGTTCTACACACAGGCACATCATCTCTCTGGGTGTAAGCAATCCCATCAATATTAGGTCTCGTCTACGGTAAAATCATACTCTCTATCTATTACATCGCAATTTTGGTTGGATGTAAAATCACACAAAGCTTCATTTAGCTTACGACGAAGTGAATTTGTTCTATCAGTTACGTACTCAACGCGGGACCTGCAGTCACCTTCATTGTTTATGCAACAAATTTTGAATATGAAACATTGAACCAATATTGCTAAAGATTCCCGGGTGATTTGCGCAACTGATACCGTTTTGTTATTGTCAAAACATTGCATGCACACAAGCTGTAAACAGTGTAATTTTATCTAGTCCCTTCCTGCAACTTTACTATACTAAAATTGTTCTGTTGCTTGTGCGAGTGTGTATATACTCCTCAACCAGTTGATGAACTGGTTGAGTCTAGTGCGTAGGAATCTACTAGGTCCAGTTGATTACACCTTCCAGATTCCCACAGATCACTCACCCAGCCTCTTTTGGAATGAAACACTTCACTTGAGCTTCATTGTTGTTAGAGCTCGTCAGTAGACATCACCCTTGACACATTTTGCTTACGATTAATCTGTTTTTCCTGGAATAATGTCAACGGTGCAGTTGTCAACACGGTTACCTCGTGAAAGCGTAGTTGGAGTTCATATCCGGCCGTGGCAATGATATCGACAAAATCTAACAAGAGCGAAACTTAAATATATTGCCTTTTATTCACAAGAATCTGTCTGACAAGTCTGTGGAACTTTGAAAGCTTCGATCGTTTGCAAATTACAGGCGAGAGTAATGTTTACGAGAGTATGTTTGTGAGACTGCGATGAAATGTTTTCGGGGACGTCGTGCAAATTTGTGTTTTCCTCATCCCTCGTGGTGAATAGCAACCCTCCAAAAGAATGCTTACGGATTCCAGAAGTATTTATTCATCCAAACAGACGGTTTACATTTCACTGGTTCCATAAAATAACACTTCTACTTGAGTACACCTAAAACAGTAGTAGACAACATTGTTGCTTCATGTATGTTTTCGATTAACACATCTGGTTTCATTTTGTCGTTTATCGACTAAGACAAACCTACAGGTTTTTGTTCTAAAGTAATCTGACTTTCGTCCTCATTGTTCAACGAAGCACTTAGGGGGAGGAATTGATTAAAAGTGGTAGATATTCGAATTCGCCCGCAGACCATTTACTTATCACTAGTTGTTTTAAGAAACAGTGATTTCCGGTTCATCCTCTTGCTCTCGCTAATCAACATTCACGCGTCAACTATGTCATCTCATGAGCATTATTCATTTTTGTCGTTATCACAGCAATGCTGGTGGACGAACAGTTTGGTAATCCTTTTATAATGGTGGTCAGACGGAGTAAGTATAGTACACTTTAGCTTGTTTGGTCGGGGACCGTCTGGTTGTATTTTGCAGACAATTTTGTGAACAAGTTACATTTTCTGTGTCTTTAAAAAAAAGAAAAACACGCTGAACGCTGCATAAATGCTTGCACAATAGTGTGAGTCGAGGGTGAAGTTGAAAACTTTCGGACCCACGAAATTTTATCCATCTTTCAATGTTGTTGGTAAAACACGCTTTGATTTGGTCAGAACTTTAAGCTCAGAATATTGCTCACGTGAGGAACACTCTCTTCTGACCTGCCCTGATCTTAGCTAAAACGACATGTCAAAAGATTAGACCGCAACAATACGTGACCAACACTCAGTGTCACAGTTCAGGTGGTACCCACTCGAACTGGATGTCATGGTTTCGTAACCGGAATACTTGTTACCAGTTACTGGTTGGGTTGTATGGTTACATCTTCTCGAACTAACAAACGCTTAGCTTGTATTTATGCTAAAGTAGTCGGAAACTGCCGACCATCAGTCACGTGACCACACAACCTGAGAATTTCAGGCTGTTGATAAGTATACCCAGTATCCAAACTGGTTTAATGTTGTTTCTACGAGTTTATCATGAATTGTTAATAACAACATACATATTTCATTAATCATTTCCTCGTATCTCTGAATATCATTAACTTTAATAGCGTTGCATATACCACGTTTGTGAAGATATATTACACACCTTCCTGAGCGTTGTATACTCCCAACATCCACTTAAGTGGATCACGGAAGAAAGGTTTGAAGTAAAACATCATCATAAATCGTTCAGAGACTTTGTATTTTTTATAATTTTGTAACTTGCTTTGTCACTTCGCTGTTTCTGCTCACTTAACATCGGTAATAATAACAAATGTCTTGCACGGTGAAAGTTAATACTGAACAGTTTACGAAACGATAAACATTGTTTGTTAATCCGAGTAAATGAGTGACTTCACCTAATTCAGGTTTTCAAACTAGGAAAGCTTTCCAGTAGACTCTGACATGTTTACATTTGATTGATCCGATGAGCAAACTAGTATTCACCCAACAGGGTTGTAGAAAGAAGGCTTTCTCCTACAGAGTAAAAAATACATCACCATGCACAACGCAGGCCTCTTGTACTTACAGTAATTGATAACACTGTTTGAGAGTTCAGTATATGGCCATTTAAATCGAATGCATCCAAACTGTCGTGTATTTCATTTTCGGCAATTTTCTCTTGTTGTTAACATGGAACAGCACAATTCGGTCTTCAGCTATCTCCGTGTGGTTGTGTCTTATGAAGAACCAAAAGCGTATAGTGAATTACATGCGTGTAAATTTTTACGCATCAGCTACACTTAATATGTAGAGCAAACTCTTGTACAGATGTTTCGAACTAACCTTAGTCACACGTGACATTTCAAGAAACTCTTCAATAGCTGTCCAGTGGCACCATGGGTGGCATTGTCCATTGTTCATTGTTTGTACTGAACTTGAAAATGAGTTAAACGAAGCTCCTTTGGGATTAGTGGTGTATATTTTGGCAACCGCAACTTCATTCATTCCAACGAATTAATTAAACCTTAATGACATGAATTTATATGTAGTATAACCAAAAACGAAACTTGTCAGTTGTTTTGCGTAAGTGAGTTACTCCGCAAATCTGATGATTCAAGCAGTATTGTTCACTTGCACCCAGGTTTGGGTGTTTATATGTTTAGGACAATATTTGCCATCATTCCATATGAGGGTTTTTGAGAAGGAAAATGGCTGCGATGAACAGCCGATGAAGCATTTTGTTTCTCGGCCATAACGGGACGTATTTTCATGCTAAATATCTCTGTCTAATTCCATGACAGGAGTCTTTAAAAAGCCGAGCAATTGTTTAAACGGTAATATGCAACCAGAACATCGAACAGAGTTTGTATCCAAATATATATTACGCAGCGCACAGCGGTACTAGAATAATCAAAAAGGATATGAGTATAAGTGTATGACAGAGTTACGTTTGAACACAGTTGTCTTCTTCACTTGTCTAATTGCCAGTCAACTCAGGCTCTTTGGACACAGCTTTGACATAACGGTTTGAAAGATGAACAAAGCAAGCATGCCATAATATCCACTTCAAATTCAGTCCGGGCGCGCTTACTAGTTTTGGTCGCTTATTACAAAACAAACTAACTGCAGCATAGAAGTCATGGTTATTAGCTTTTTGTAGGCTTCAACTCAGTAACGTAAAACGCGGTGTTAATAATCAAATGGAACTATTGATAAGCCACGTGATTATCGAGGTTCGATTGTATAAGCAAACGATGGCAATATACACAGGAAAGTGTCCATCTTTCCTAGACGGAATATGAGATAAGCATCAGTGAATGGCTGCTGAATTGGAGTGTATCAACCTCCAATAAGTAAAAGGTGGTAAATTGTTTAGCTGAAGTTTTTCAATAAATGTAAGTAATAAATGTAAGTAAACAAAAAACGAACGAATGGTTATAACAAAAGTGGTCAGTCATCACCGAAAATACCATAGTCTACTTTGAGTAGATAGTATATTTCAAAACGCGCGATCATACCCGCACAACTTTAATATATGAAGACATTTCTGATCACTGGTTTGGTTTGAGTTGACGACATACTTCACAAATATATCGTGTCAAATTGATACCTACGTGCTGCAAATCATGCTCTGAAGTATGTTCTTAGCGCCTGTACTGTACGGCCTTTGTACACGTAAGTAGTTTCCGACTGACATTATGAATCTGAGATGAACAGTTTTGGCTACGTTGCAATTTCCAATGAACATATTATTCTTCTCGAAAGTTTCTCTAGGTTTCTACAATATATTGCGTCTAACAAGTATTGTATTTGGCAGTTACCTAGCATCCACTCGTTACCAAGTTACTAAACCAACACTTGACCTATAGCAAACTGTAACTTGCAAACCGGCCGTCTTTACTCTGGTTTCCCGTTACACCTGCGGACCAACTTTGGGGCAACATGGAGACACCCGGGGCAGTGTTCTTTCAAAGCAGGGGTTCTAACAGCAGTCCAGTAGAAGGAAAAAACACAATCAAGCATCAGCCAAAGACCCAGTAAGCCATGCACACGACTTACATAAACTAAAACGGCACCAACAACACAGCAACGCGCTCCGTTACACAATTCAAATTCAGTCCATGCGTACTTCCTGGTTACGACCGCACGTTACAAAACGAGTCTAATATTTATCGATACGTCACGTCTTTTATGAGGATGTGTAGCAGAGATCAGCTTAAACCTTATATATGAAAAACGTCAAACAATAATATCGAGTGAGCCTCTCATATTGTATAATATTGTACGAATTCTGAAGATGGATTTTTAATTAGTAAAATGTATGTTCTCAAAAACTCGTGTAACGCTTCCCAGATTGTTGATGTGAAAGTGTTTTATCGTTCCCCAATCGCTGACTGGTGATTCTGTGCGTCTAATGACCTCGAAAAATATCTTGCTTTTTTATCGATCTCCCCATTTATTGAGAGGATTTAGAGAATGCCGATTGGATAGTTAATGATCCCAAGACACTTTTACACCTAACCAACATTCTCTCAATATTGAATGTAAAAGTGCAAACGTACAACGATTATAAATGGTATACATTGGTTATGTTTATTGCAGGTTTTATTCCCAATTTACCTGCAAAGATTTAAGCAGAACTGAAGCCTAAAATATGATTCGTAATCTATAAACTATAAAATGGGGGGTTGACGATGTCGGTGCAAATTTGAATACGTTTTGACATATCAACTTATTTGAAAATAAATAGGTCATGCTGACAAGGTGGTTGTCTCTTTTTACTGAGCAGTATATTAACAAGGACATGTATAACGAGTAAGTTCTAACAAGAGTGAAACTACGAAATGGCTTTGCTTTTCAACGGGACTGGCTAAACAATCTATGGAAATCCGAAACCTGTACTCTACTGTGGAGGATGATCAACTCACATCAAACAATGATTAATCAGTAGTCAACCTACCATTCAACAAGTTTGATGCTTGTAGCACTTTTGACTTGGAGAGAAGTCCTAAGTAGGGGTCACCGACCGGAGTTAACAGGACAGTTATAGTGGCGCTCGTGCAATCAAAGCATTACTCACAGACGATTGTGGCTTAGCGTTCACACACGATTATTCAGTCGTGCCTAATGTGAGATCAAAGACGCAGTGGTCAACGCAGTTACCTCATAAAAGTGTGGCCGGAGTTCAAATATCGAACTCGGCAAGACGATGCACTGTCGACGAGCTCTAACAAAAGCGAGAAGTAATTATAGAGCTTTTTTACAAGAAGGAAACCAGCTGAAATTTCTATAGAATTGCTAGAGCTGCGATCGGTTGTGAGCAATTTTCAACTGATATGACAATCTACAATCAAAAAATATCTCCTGACAGCTAGCACTGCATATTGCCTAGAAATTTAAGGTTGTATGACAGACATTCCAAAACACCATGAAATGATCGATTAGTATCACTAAAAGTAATATTTGATTTTCAAATAACAGTGCACGGAACCTAAATTTTGAAACATTTGGGCATTGAGGAATATTTCGAATGAGTATATTTTAACCTCCAGTTGTGTTGTCAAAATAGACGTTTTCATGTACACACCCACTTCTAGTAAATCCTAGTCGACAAAACAAAGATACATCACTCGCCAGAAGTACTGATCTGGTTGAACCTGAAAACAGCTACTCTCTATATTTTGCTACGTGTAGGCTGAACCGCCGGCGTCTATATAGCAGTTTCAAATAAGTTTATTACGAAAAATATAAGAACACAAACACCAACAGTAAAATTGTTCATTTGTGACGATAGTTCCAGATTGATGAGAACTTCTTTCTGTTAGTATAAAGGTGTTCGTAACGTGGGCATTACGATAATTCCAGCGAACTAAAGCAGCCTTCTAGCCTCATTTACGTGAATGAACTTGAAAACGCTGGTCATGTTGACCTTATGCTCAGAGGTTGACAACTGAGGTTTACGTTTCACTGGTTTCGTAGCGTCAGTTGCCAAGGTCCGTTTCATTTCCCATTCAACTCAAGCTGATGCACCCTTGTCTATTCGATTGCACTTCCAGAGTTCGGTTACGTCCATGCAGGTATCCCGGCACCCACACTGAACCCAGTAAGTACAAGGATGTAACGGCACTCCGGATGCAAGTGTTGTTATTTGGCTGGTCAAATGACGCATCGTGATGGAGGTTTCGTAGAATTGTCGACCGTTGGCTGATCGGCGTTACCGAGTGTTTTGTCCCGTCATACCTGAATAGCGGCAATGTGGTGCCCTGCCTAGGCACATGAATGCTTTTTGTTCTAGCATGGTCAGGCTTACTGTGTTGCTCAGTAGATGCACGGAAATAGCCATTCGATTGCAGCGCTGCTTGCGTTTGGTGCAATTCCTAGTGCGAGACCTTCAGAAAGCATATTTTTCGAGAATGAGAGAATATTGTGTGAACCAGAACAGGCTAATTTTGAATTCTATTAAAGCCGTTTGATTTCAAATCCTGACCAGCCTATGTAACCTTTCTGTAAGTAGATATTTTGATTGTGCCATATGATCTTGACGTTACAAAGTTGATGGGTTAATCACTTTCATTTTGTGTAAATCATCGAATTCGAACTGCCCACTTTTTCTCCACTGATATTGATTATGGATATACTGTTCACTGATCGAAAATATGAAGTTATTACTATGATGGTGGCCTGAAACACCTCCTAAATATATAGGGAATCATTTGAAGTGTCTGGATGAGTGGTGGAAGAACACGACGATTTTGCTGAAACGATTAGATACACATGACCTTTTCAATTTTATCCGTATCGGTTTACTGAAATTTACTACTATGGAGAACTCGCGAACCAGGCGGCAAGTTTATGCCTATTCGTAAGTAGTGAGAACGAACAGTTCGTTAGAAAAACGGAAATCTATAATACTGCGTCGAATGTTTTGTATACGATGAAAAATCGAATAAGTGTTTAAACATAATTTTTTGAACGAATCAAACGGTTGATCCAAGGCAACAAAAATAATTCAAACAACTTTCAATAGTATGGTCTTGAATAGACTTCTATGGAGAGAGTAGCACACATAGTGCACGAACAAGGAAAACAGTAGTCCTTAAATGTGGTGGCTAGTAATGGAATAACTAACTGCACATCTGAACATCACCGCAGATTGATAAGCAATTCATTGAAGCAACTAGAAATTATTCGACCGACGTCCTTTTAAACTCTGTGTCTTTTTCCGAGCTATATGATTCGCAGGAGTTTTAGTAACGTTTGCATTTTGGGTCCATTTTGTTATGTGAGAGAGTGTCACCTTTCAGTTTATTTGTAGGTGGAATATTGAATACGAGCGCGCAATGTAAAACAAAATTCTGTCTGCTGTCAGAAACGAGGTTTTGACCGGACAACCGTTTCAGTAACTGTGACCGGCTTACTAACAGCGTGATGAAAACCCAATCGTAGTCGGCCGAAACTTAGTTTGTAAGCGCAAATGTTTATGCAGCGACGACAGTGGACTGTTAGACGCAGTTTCATTGCAATGACAAGGTTGCGAAGACTGTTTTTTTTTACTAATCAGCTTGATCTCTTCTATATCGTTTATTTTGAAGAGCAATTATACTCATCTTCGTTCAAAGAAAGAACAAACGGTGACACCAAAATTAAGCAACAGATATATAAAAAAGTTGAATGCGAAAACAAGCTATCTGTCAAATGTGAGACGTTGCATAATTGGCAACATTCAACAATTGACAATTCCTCTCACAAGAATAGCAAGCGTTAATGGACCAGTCATCAAATGAAAAGTTATATGTGGCGTATATGCTGAACAGTTTTATAATGGGAAATAAAATATATGAAAAATAATGGAAAGAAAATAGGCGAACGATCAGTCTCACAAAATCAAGAAGCTCTTCAGGGCACAAAAGTGCTATCACAGTCAAGGCTCACGCATCGGGACAGAAAAATGTTCTTCATACTGAGAAAACTGTCAGATAGGTGGCAACAGTTAACGCCAGGTTCCTCGCATAAATGCGTCGTAGGTTCTTAGGGAACCTAGAACAGTCAGTAGACATAAATCCGTGACTGCGTAGGAGGGCAGCCTCAGTCGAAGAATAGCGTTACTCGATGAAGGAAATATAATACCACGAAAAGAGATGATCACAGGTGAATGAGAAACAGAGTTCACATCACAGCCCAAAATATGGAGCACTGACTGAATAGCGGCAATATGGGAGTCAGTCCCGCACTTCGCAATCTTGTCTGTCCAGGCTAATTGGCTTCGGTAATCATCCATTATACTGACGTCAAGCATCACAGCAGCGTCATCACGAACCACGATCACATCGGGTTTGATAAACGAGCTCGTCGTTGGTACTCGTAACTCCTCGAAGACTGTATAGCCCAATTTGCGCATACGCTTCGCCAGGTCTTTAGCCACACGGTTGTGTCGAGCACAACGCACGTCGTGGGTGATCCAGCATGACTGTAGAATATGAGCAAGGCTTTCCGGTTGACCGCAGTTGCCACGGCAGAGAACTGAGTGGTCACTTCGGCCACCTCGTGAATTTCGGACTTTAGTCCGTAACAGACTACATCTGAGCTGGATGGCACGAATAAAGATTCTAGGGAAGATGCGATCTGGGTTAAACAGCTAACGATTGGAGAGTGGAGATCGTGACACTTCATGAAGACCACGGCCATCAAGCGAATGATAGAGTTTATCCATCCATGCCATATGGGCTTCCTCTTTGTTCGTCACCACTGCACCCTGAACGCCTACTGGGATGTTCATTTCCTTAAAGATAGGGCCAAACGAATTATCCTTGACCACATTCCGCAGAAGTGGACACTGACTGGAAAGAAGTCTTTCCACCCGAGATTTACGCGAGATTGGAATAGTTGTAGACAAACTCGGGATGCCCAAACCACCCAAACGAACTGGGGCATGGATGTTGCTGATTGGTGTGTCTTTAGGAAGGCGAAGCCACTGCCGAACAAACTGGCGAATCGTACAGTTCATAGCTTTGAGCGTGTTACGGTGGACTTGGCTCAATACTAACGAGTGATTCATCTTCGAGACCAGATGCTGTCTCAGAAGTACAAGACGTTGGTGTGGCTTCAAGGGCGCTTTGGTAGTTTCATCCAGCATCGTGCGAAGTTGCAGACGGTGGTTGATGAATGCTTCACCCTTCCAGGTGAACGGGATACCTAGATAGGTCACCGTGTTAGAGGCGCTTAGTGAGTGGATAATGTCCGGGCCGAAGTAGATAGACTCACCGGAGATGGCAGTTACATTGTGTTTATGGTCACCACGGATGACCATGAGTTTAGTCTTATGCGTGTTGATCTTCAGTCCGGATAGTTCCAGGGCACTAGCGGCGGCTGCAAGCTTCTCGGAGAGACGCGTAGGATTCTCAGCTTGAAGGATCAGATCGTCGGCGTAAGCGAAACCGCTAACCAGTGTGTCGTGGAACTGGTAGCCAAGCTCCGGTCGAGATAGTGGCAACACCTCATCCATTGCCATGATGAATAAGAGCGGGGACAGTGGGTCACCCTGGCGAACACCACGCTGGGACCGGAGAACGTAGCCATTGACCGTGGCGGAAGCATTCATGTAGGATTTGGCAATGTATTGCGTTAGAGGTGGAAGAGCACCGAAGGCTCGGGCCGATCTGATGATCGAATCTTGTGAGGTAGAATCAAACGCTTTGGACACGTCGATAAAGGCCGTACACAAACTTGAAGACGTAGTAAATGAGTTCCTAAGCAGCGCATGAAGCAGGGAGATCGCCTCAAGGCAACCGTCACGATGTAGGTGTTAGGGCGCCCTAACATGTGACCGGCCCAAGGACGCCTCCGTCGTGAGAGCGAAGGAAAAAAATCACTCGACTCAGTCCGAACCAGCAGAAC
>JTDE01000632.1:0-24273 GCA_014338405.1 Paragonimus skrjabini miyazakii
TCGAGTCTAGTGCTTCTTTTCGAAAGGGGCCGACTGGAAAGTCTATGGGAATGCGACAGCTGCGATCAATTGTGGGTGATGTTCAATCTATAGGAAAAAACAATGCTTCGACTCCGTCTTATTCAGCAGTTCATATAACTCACATTGAGCAGTCAACATCACGGAGAATACACTCATGATTCCAGTCGATTTTCAAGGATGCTATCATTTCAGCTAATTTTCTATGAAAAATGGGGCGGACACTTAAAATTGATTCGGTAGTTGTGTGTTGTAAGAAAAACACGTCATCAGTAAACGTTTTATAACTCCAGCATAAGTTGTCTTTCCCATAGATAGTTTCCAGTGCGAGTATGCGGACTGGAGCATGACATGGAAAAGGTTAACAATGAAAATTTTCTGACATGACACGAACAATGATCAGTTAGTGAGACTGGCATAATTTATTGATAGACTCAGTTACTTTAATGTCATGATGCGGAAATAAAACGGGGTTTTGTCAAAATTATCATCAACGTTGTCGAAAATAGTCTTTTAAAAGCACAGTATACGTTTTGAGACAGGTTTTGTAAATTGTGAGATCTTCTCAACACCAGCATTACAGGTAATATCAGAAGATAGTCCTGAACCATCTCTAAGTGAAGTTTACTTCATTACCCGGAACTATTCGAAAGCCTTCAACAGCGGATGAACCGATGCCTTCTGGGTACCAGTGATCTCTGTGTTGGATCAGAAACCCGTTAGAAGTAGATGTTTTATAACGGATCTTTTAAACGAAACTGTTTGTTTTTAGTATGATTTCATCAAGCCAAACAAAAAGATCGATAAAAAATCGATAGCAAAACGATTGTCGGGTAGTTCTAAGCGGATTTCAAGAACAATTAAATCATTTATAAGGGAAGCTTATTCCAACTTAACTCAGTTGTTAACAGAAAAGTCAGAGAAGGTCTACTGTTAGTTTTCTCAGTACTACAACATCAGGATAAAACGACAAATAAACTTAATTCTTAGTGTGAACCATGCTGCACTCCCGTCAATAAGTTAAAACTGGAATTTACGAAAAGACGCTCATTAAGAAATCCTTTACAACTTCAAGAAGCAGAAGTTAAACCTCTTTACATTACTGTTATGAAGTGACTAGTGAGACTGTTTTAATCCGTCCGGTAAACGATTGCTACGTTCAGTTAATGTGATGTGTTTGAATTTATCTAGCACGTACATAAACTTAATATGAATTCCCTCGTTATTCACAAACTTACCACTGCTAAATATGGTCGGTTGCATCTGTGGCTACGTTTCTGAGACCGGACTCGATGTCGGTTATCAATGCACATTTAATGGATAACTGCTATTTAACGGTGTACTCTGTCGACAGACAGATGGTGTAGCAGTGGGATCTCCGCCCGGACCCCTTCTAGCCGGTCTTCATGGGGAAGCCTGAATGCATCATGCCTCAATCCACCATCAGCCAGTTCAGTCAGTATCATCGTTATGTAAACTTTATATTTGTCATTAATAGCTCAGACACTGAGATGTGCACAGTACTTCACAACTTCAATCGCGTCCATCAGTCGGTTAAGTTTACACTTGAGGAGGAGACTGAAAACCAACTATCTTTCCTAGACGTTCACTTATGTCGAGTGACAGACAGCACTATTAAACGCAGGATTCATTGCAAGAATACCTGGATAGGTCAGTACACAAACTTTCACAGTCCTGTATCCCTAAAACAAAAGAACAATCTTGTGCGCTGTCTGACTGACAGAACACACAGAACTTGCTCCGCGGAAACGCCAGACATTGAACTGCAATTCATAGAGAACATGCCTCATGATGAAGGTTATCGGGAACGGTTTATCACTAGAAACATGATCAGAACGTTACCTATACCTGAAGTGCATGACGCAAGAAAAAGGCTTGTGTTGATTCAAATGCGATTCAAAGATGGCGATGCCGCAGACTGACCGACAGATAGGCTCAACGAGACAATCAGCAGCATATATGCCGCAACTGAACTCCGTACTCAATTCTCCACATCCCCAATTCTCAGGTTTTATAACAAAGATAGACTGACCGTTCAGACCTCATCTATGTGTATCTACTCATTCATTTGTCCCTGTGGAACGGGTTATATTGATCGAACGTCAAGACAGCTCTCGAAACTAGTCGGAGAACACCATCCACGGTGGCTGGGGTACGGGGAATCACGATCGGTCAACAGGGCTCTCCTCACTCATCTGGCTGAAAGCTGGCACGAGGTGAAAACTGATCAAGCCTTCAAAGTGGTGTATTGCGTGCCAAGCAACCCATCTAAAGTCATCCAAATGAGAATACTTTGTACTGCCAACGCTATCGGAATCAGGCCGTTTAACCCGGTGTTATGTCCTTAAAAGCGGTTTGTTCGAACGCTGCGTCTACCATGGCCACGAATCCACCGGATCGATGACCAACCTGCGCGATGAATCCAGCGGACGAGCGTAACGTAATGGATCAATCAAGCCATCGCCAACTGATTGACCAGTGACCTAGTTTCTTTGTAGTAAGTTCGATGGATATTTCGATCCAGCCCTATTAACTCCGTATGTAATTGTATTAGCCTACAGATGAATTGCCAAAAACATATGTTCACCTATACATCTTTATTCTCATGAAGGTAATGGGCATATTTGAAAGGCTGAAGTTTCAGTACATTTTTACATCAAATCGTAGGGTGGAATTCCACCAAAAAATTAGGTTGAGAACTAAAAGAGTTGGAAGCTTAGTCTACGACAGATTAACTATACAAGAAGCGTATACTTAAACAGGAATCACCCTGATGTCTCTACGTCACAAAAGGTACGACCTAGTTAGTGTGACATTGTCAGAAAGGGCATGGACCATAAGGGCATCATGATCCACACTTTGTCTGTCGTGATACACTTGACTACACTGATGGAAGCTTGCATACTTTAAGGCAATGACGATTCATAGTGGTATTTGCTGGATTCTCCAGATATTCGTGAGCTCCTTCGTCCCGGTTATTTGACAGCAATCGTGGTTCACATAACAAGTTTTAGGCATTCGTTCAACCTTTCACCAACGGCTCCCGATAGCTAGCCGGTGTGGTGCAGATTACAATACTCATTGTTGTGAGGTCGCGAGCGACGACTAAGCATGGAAGAATCCTGATCAAATGACTATTGTTTACAGATGGTTCTGCCTCACTGGCACATACTTGGGGATTCGAAACATTGAGTCCCTTTTAACCATTTGAATAGAATGGTCAGAAGACACAAATTACGATATGAATTCATTTCAGACAATCGCATCAGTCGTAAACGTGTGACTAGCATGAAAACAAAACCAAACAAGACTTAAATGAAACGGTCAAAAGTACAAATCAGGCTGGATCGTGATTGGCACTCAGGGTTAAACCCACGGTAAACAAAGGTTGATAATCAGTTGTTTTTGTGCACACATGATCGGCTGTTGACGGCTGATCAACAAAGCTTCAACATACTTAAGAAATTGTGAGTTGCAAGCGTTCATCAAGATCTTAAACGAAGATGCGATGTTGACACTGTGACCTGTAGTCGATAAGTGCCTTGCAGTTGCGGAAACACGTACATTGGTAGAACAGGAAGGATGCTTGAAACCAGGGCCAGAGAGCACATCCCAAATTGGTTGAGGGTTGCAATGTCTAACCCGCCAATGAGTAACACTCAGCGAGGACGAAACGCCGCTTCATCCATTGCAAGGCACTTATCGACTACAGGTCACAGTGTCAACATCACATCTTCGTTTAATACCTTGATGAACGCTCACAACTCACAACTTCTCAAGCATACTGAGGGGACTTTTCAAGAACACAGATAATTTTTCACTGTCACATGCAGGGTCTGGACTGACGGATGGTGTGAGGAATACGAGCACCATAAATGAAAACAGCAATGACTAGCCTAATATTCGTATAACTGTACACGCTGTGAAAGCGAAGAAGAACATCATCTGCCTTTTGTCCATGCTTTTGAGTGATTAAGCACCCGATGCCGAGTTTCGTTACCACTTTTGGAAGGTAACGTTGGCAATGAGCCGACTATTGCCTAGCATAGGGGAAACCTCGAAGCTGAATGTCAGGAAGATGACCGCGTGTCAAACTTGTGCGTTCAACGTACTTCTATCTGAATGTTGTACACGTGACCAGGACACCTCCTGAAGACTTCTCATCCCCGCCGTTTCGGATGAGGGCTGGACGTCAGCTGGCAAGGCCGAATCTCGAACCGCCCATGTGCTCTACGCTTGGGCTTGGATTCAAACTCTTTTCTGACTGGTCGCACCTTCATGCATCAGCGGCGCATGCGTCCAGCTCTTGAGAAAAATTCTCCGGCGTGTAAACGTCAGAATAGTGGTTTTCCATTTCCTGAGTTAATGGTTTTCCCTACCGCCATTGTTACTGCATGAGGTAATGTTGATCACGTCCGAACAGTGACATAACAATAGGCATTACCGGGTAAGCATACCCGGATGATTGGCAACAACCACGAAACCAATTGTGAGTTACCAACGGACCTTTTTTATCCGTTAACACATACTACTTACTTTGTCCTAACGTCTAGTAGATATTACATGTTTATCCACCTTGCTAATTCAAAGACACTAGGACTGGGACATGTACGAAGGCCATTGCCCCAAAATAGTGCCGTACGATGAGGCGATCGCTGGCTCCGGATTTCACTGGAGATTAGTTTCGAGTCAATGATGCACAAAAGCACATGGTTATGACGGATGAACTTAGTACCACGTTCTAGGAAATAGCAACAGCAACATTTGTACTCATCACTGATCGGTGACAAGAGAGGACTTGGAGGTCAGCAACGGTGCATATTGCAGTAGGGTCTGTTTTTTGAAAAAGACAGATGTCATTGTTTTTTTCAGAAGTCGCAGTAGTTCGGTTTACTGTCTTTATCTACCTTCAAACATGGACACCTACTGGTTTGTAACCACCATTTCATCACTTTTTGTGATCTGTTTGATTAGTTAAACTAGAAAAAAAGGGAGTAGCTTACCCAAATATTGGCAATACCAGAGTGGCCGCCTTTTTAAAAAATCTCAGTTAAGTCAGTGTATCAGAACTAGGAGGGTTGGTTGAGAAACTAGAATCAGCTCGTTGTATCTCAAATCCAGTATGGGTGAATTATTAAGATCACTGCTGTCAAATTTCTACAGCGCACTTAATCAAGTTGAATACAAAATCACTGTCTGTTTACTGCTAATCCGGCCGCTTACATGATCGAATTCTATCTACTTGTTTCGTAAGTCAACTCTACTGAAGCTGACCGGTTCCCTCCTTGTTTGGGGTTGTCAATTGAGACTGTAGGAGTATGTGGCTGAGACGAACTACTGATTGTTACCCATTAAGTTTAATAAATTAAATTGTTAGTAATTATTTGTACTCAACCTTAGGGATCAGTTACCACGGGACTTCGTCGCTGAAAGCAATCGTTCATTTACGATCCTCTCTAGTTTGTTCTCTTTCTTTTTATCAAAAACCAGTTTATTTTTGTTTCATTACACTGATAATGTGGAAGTTTGGTAGCAAGGACCAAGCGGATTTCGGGAATCTGTTGACACATAAGATAAGCCTACAGGTAATCTGTTCAGACGTATTTACGAATTCACAAAGGACACTAACTCTTGGAAAGGATTTGTGGGACCATTGACCCCGAAGAATTCTCCAAGATTTTCGTCTGTATAATTTGCACCCACTTGGAGTAAAAAATGTATGGAATGATCTAACGCGGATATGACATTTATTGGAAGCATCCGTAGTTGAACTGTCAGTTCAGTCAAGTTTCTCGGATGTCTCCTATTCTAACATACCTGGCCATAGATGTGAGATCTGCTCAGAGAATTTTCAAATATGCCAAGTAGGAAACAGCGCTTAAGAGAAGCTGAAGAATCAGTTGCCTGAGGATACTTTGTACGCAGGTTCTGTTTCCTGTTAGGGGCCGTGGATGACTATGCCGGCCATGGATGACTATGCTGCCCTCTGTTCACATACATAAGACTCGATTATATTTGCAGGTTTCCTAAACTCTTCTCATATCTACGCGCACAGAAATCACCAAAATTGCACCTCTGTCAGAATGGCTCTTCGATAGATTTTGACGCTTAACGGTGACACACTTTTAAGCTGGTCGCTTTGTCTGCAAGCTCTTTCATCACAAACCTTCCAGCGCAATTTGTTCCCAGTTTAGAACGCATACTTGTGGTTCATTCTCTCTTCTGCATAAAATACCGAGCTCCAGTTTGTCAGATTCAAAATATGGATATTTGAATACAACAGACGAAAGACTGACAGTACATGAACTGGGTTCAGCAAACGGTCACACAGTAAGGCAACTCGATAGCAAACACCCGGAAGGAGGCAGCGTCATCGATTGCCAAGCATAATTTGATGATGCAACATGTGGTTGACTCATCAAAGTGATTTCGTTCTCGACTCGAAACAATCGTTTGCTACGATATGCCGAGGCGATTGCGATTAGACATCGTCACCCCATTTTGTGTGTACAAAAAGAACTCTTTGTGAAGTTGACGCTGCTGTGGTAGCAACTGAACTGGTTTTGAACTTTGACCTTTTGTGATTGTCATGTGGTTTGGAATTCTGTACACTTTAACTCGTCTGCAGTAAACACCAGTAGAGATGCAGCGAAATCTGCTGGAGCATAAATCGTGTAATGTCAGTCTTTTGTCTGCTCTACTCAAATTTTCATAGGAATACGGTTGTTTCAGTCGAGAACAGAACACGAAATGACTTGGATGAGTCAATCACATGTTGCGTCATCAAATGATGTTTGGCAATCGATGACGCTAGCTCCTTCCCGGTGTTTGCTGTCGAGTTGCCTGATTGTGTTACTGTTTGTTGAACCCATTTCTGCAGTAAACACCAGTAGAGATGCAGCGAAATCTGCTGGAGCATAAATCGTGTAATGTCAGTCTTTTGTCTGCTCTATTCAAATTTTAAACGGGAAATGGTTGTTTCAAATATGGATATCTGGCCAGCTTCCATAACGCTGTAGCAACCAGAGATTATCTACCTCCTAGAACAGTCAGCAGGCTTATGCGTGGTCCCTGTTACGTAAACGTGTTTCTCCTATCATTTATTTGGATTCACACGTTTAACCAGCTGGGAATTGTTCTGAAAACACCATCTGATAGTAAGAAGCCGCCGTAAACTGACAGATGGAATTTAGAGGTGAGCAATACGCAGCTCAGATGTGCAAATCTACGATTTTTCTTGTGTTACAACAAACCGGATGGAAGGTCATCAGGCTTTCTTTGTACCAATTACACGAAATAACTTCCGAACCCTTTTGCTGTAGGCTTGACCCTAGTAACTAACGGAAATAAGACAAGGAATCAAACTGAGTCTAAAACTTAGGTGAATTTATTGAGGGATCTGGGATTAATGTCGTTGCTCAACTTCTACAGATGCACATCCAGTATTATTGGAAAAAGATTCAAATGCATAAAAAGTATCCTGTTCTTTCTGTTGTGAAAAATCATTTCAATGAAGGACTCTGAACTATAGTGTCTGTAGAATGTTTGTTTGTATGCAAAACAAATAACGTTGGTCTAATTTTTGCATCTGGAAGTCAGATGTCGTTTGTTTTTTGTCGTTCCAGGTGGATGTGATAAAATGTGAGATGAGAGTGAAATGCTTGTTCTCCTGTAGCATTCACACGATTCTGTCACCAGGTCGAATATAAAATACTTCCAGTTAACCTTAGTAACCAGTGTTTTTTATGAAAGGAACATCCTCTATGAACTGCTCCATCAGACATATTTTCACAAGAAGTCATCGGCCGTTGTACATCAACAGCATGCTGTCAACGCTGTCGACCATACACTGATTTTCATGGTAAAATCAATCAAAGACAAGCTTATTTCTTGTCACAAGATAGAGTATGCGCACTTTGATGCAAAGTTAACAGTAGGTCAGCAAAGATACTCTTCTTCGCTTGATATGCTGTAAGATTTTGACGATTCAACCGGGTCCAATAGTAGAAGCTTTCATAAAGATTAAGATGTTCTGGTGTTACTTATACCGGGACTCTGTTGCTTGTCATGTCATGCGAATGCTGTAAGCCGTTTGCCGAGCAAATATATTGAAGTCCGGGTGTTGTAACTGCTGTCAACTGTGACGTTATAATGTTTATCAACCAATCCTTCCATCAGGCGTAATACCATATCTACAGCTAAAAGCTGCTGGTTTTTGACTTGCGCACTCAAACACACTACAACGTCATAAACAAACTATCGTGACATTATCCACCATACTTCGTAATACCAGTCTGCATTTGTCTGGCTTGTTCGGCGTCAACGTAGTTAGCCATGTTCTGTTCTAAAGTGACGCTATTTGTTCAACTGATGTGAGATGGACGTAAGATATATATATATATATATATATATATATATATATATATATATAGCTCTACAAAACTTTCACATTGAACCATCGGAAAGAACTTCATATTTTAGTGAACCGATCATCATGCCAATGTCCTCTGTAACTAACCCTATCTTCCAAGCAGAAGTCATTCTTGATTGTACAACAATGTCCAACTGGCGGAATTCCGAATTTTTCGCGCCGAAAAAACCCAACGAAGTGGTCTCCTCGTAGTTCGCGAACAATCTATCATTCAATAAATGCCATCTACCTCTCACGAAGAGGTCGTGAAACCAGAATGTTCAAAAATAACTTTGATAAGTCGGGGCTTAGGCTCCCCTAAATGAAGCGAGTGAATATCATATGCACCACAGATCGAACGTAATTTTCGTTTACATCAGGAGTAATAGGGAAAGCGTTTATTGCAGGGCATTCGACAACTGCAAGTGTTTGTCTCTCCCACTATCATTCGTGACAAGGACAGCAAGCTCACAAAATACATTAACCACTGGTCTCATATCTACTGGTCCTCTTCGTCGCTTCTAAAAGCACAATAACCGCATTGCCAATGTTTGATCAACTGTTTTAGTCGCCATCTTGGTATACACTGAGTGGAATGGGGAAAGAATCAATACTATCCTCATTGTCATAGGCCAATTATCACCTGGTTTTCTTCTTTAGATCGCAAGCCATGCATCAGTTTGAAGGGTCAGTATACATTTTTCCGAGGTGCGCAAATGAAATGCACTTTTCTAATCGTATCCAGATTCCCATAGAATTTATAAGAAGTCAGTTATGCGAACTGCTGTTTTCGGTAATTCTCATCGGGCTTTTACAATTACATAGGATACTTGCGTTCTATATATGAAAAATTAGAGCAAGTCAAATAGGTCATTAGAATCATAGAAATGGGGCGGATCACAGTCTACTGGAGGAGAGTGGGAGTGTTGGTGAATGTGTGGCATTATCACTCGTGCCTGCCGTGAGACATGCATTCGGCGGTGTCAAGTGGTTCACGCCCGCTTGGGTTTCAAGTGGCTGTAGAATAGTTGACCAAGGGAGATGTATGGCTTGTACGAACTGTTTTTGGGCACACAGACAAGGGTTGTAGAGTATGATGGCAATTGCCTCGGCCGTTGATAACAATCGCAATCTGACAGATTTGGAGTTGGCTTGACGAACCTTGTAGATGACTCAGAAGACTTCATGCGGCTCTTCAATTTGATGACCAGTTTCAATTAGATGAGAACCGATTGCACTGGAAATGGGCTTTATCGAACCATTGCGAAGCCACTTTGGGAGGTGTTCACGAATCCTTTCTGATAGCCGCCTTGTGGTTCTCCCAACGTAACCTGCCTGACAACAACATGTGAGAGAATAAACACAAAATGACGAAGAAAACCTAGGCAAGCAGTACCGGGCAGGTATTGAACGATATGATGACCCATGCTGCAGGATAGGCACTGTCGACTGCATTACAAACTCGGCGGGTGATAATTTCACTAGCAGTAGTGATAAAGACTGGCTTTTCATCCGCCGCCTGAACAGTTTCATGCTTCACTTTTGTTTGCATATTCCTGTCCAGGAATCATTGGGGATATCCATTTCGACTAAGCACATCTCGAGTGTGCTGGAGTTCATCCGGAAGAGTGTCTGTCGTGCATATCATTTTGGCTCTGCTTGTTAAGCAGCAAACCAAATTCCGCTTATACTTCAACGGAACAAAGCTGAGGAAGTGCGTGTACTGGCCAGTCCACGCTTTTTTCTTATGAAATACCCCTCGAAATGATCCATCAGTTATACGGAGCGTGGCGAAATCTAGAAATTATAGTTGGTTATTCATCTTTACTTCGATAATGACCACGAATATGTCTGCGAGCAACGTACCTAACGGGGAGCCCATTGTTAAGACATCACATTTTCTATAGTCTTTTCCATGCACTTTCGTTCGACGTTTTGGATATGAATCAATTTAGAATTAATTTAATTTGCGGAATTATTTCCATATTAAAAGAAAGTACAAAAAATGTCACAAAATAGCGGGCATTTGTCACCCACATTGGAAATGTCATTTAATTTGTCAGGTAAAAATGGTCACATGTTGAGCTATCCAATCGAGAGGAAATCAGATCAGGAATCTGGGCGGCACTACGAAATCCAAATTTATTGGGAAAAAGCACCTTCTTATGTAGGGACAACAGTATTTACGGTTGTTAGTAAGTGATAGACATTCTCGCGTTTTGATTGGCCAGTCCGTTGCTGTGTTATTTCACTAGCTTGTATCTCGCAACTCGGTTGTTTGAAACAGATACGCATTCGACAACAGCTGATAACCGTCTATGATTGAATCGCGACAGTTTGGTCACAGTTCCCTCTGCTGCAGCTTGTGCGTGAACTTTCTCCAATCAAGAAATCGCTCCAATCCAATCTCATTACAAAAATGATTAGCGCTGATCTCACCCACATTCGATCAAAGTCCCTGCATTCAGATAAGAATTTCTACTGGCTCACTTTGTAAGGAAACACTAGACCGGAGTTTCGCTCTTATTAGAGCTTATCTGTCCTACATATCCTTGTCTGAGCTGGAAATTGTAGCCTGACCCTCGTGTTTGTGAGACTAACGTGCTAAGCACAACGCCATTAGCTCCACGTTAGATGTGAATGATCAATCACGTGGTATGATTGACGTGGTGTTCACTTTGAAATAATCCAAATCCCTGAAATTCACTCCAAACAACGATGATCTGTTGGCCATTCTAACGTTAGCAAATGTGGACGATAGCAACCAGTCTGCGTTCAGTGCAGTCTCAAATGTTTTTCTGAGAATATGCACATAATATTTTGACATAGCTGTACTAAACTTATGACAAACGTTTTTAAGTGTTCTGTTTGATAGTGATTTGGGATAGTGGAGTAGAAAAAAGCTATTGCCATAGATCCAATATCAATCAACCTGGTTATCAAAATAGACTGTCCTCATAAATTTTCAGAAGGGTGTATATCCTTATAGATAAAACACAATGACTGTGGTTCCCACTGTTTAGTCCTCCCAATCAATGCTTGGCTAGCCTGACGTAAAAAAGGCATGGTACGCACTGTTTGTTGTTTACACCTTCATTCACATGCATTCGCGTCCCAGTTTCGATCGTCCAATTGACCTTTGGTAAATGGCATACATTCTATGACTAACTGATTTTCACGCTCAACAGCCAAACCTGTCATCACTCCGTTTCACTGGTAATTGGGTCTGTTGGCGTCGTTTCACTCCTGACGTAAGTCTCGTCAGACCAGATGGACCAGTTGCAATTTTGCGGGTATTTGAACTAGGCTAATCGTAAACATTTGACGATATTCTGAGTAACGTTTACATCGACAAAATTGACCAATGTAGTAGGTACGAATTCATCGTGAAAAAGACATTCAGCGAAGTTTTATCTTTCTATCAAACTCTTCATTGTAGAATATCCGTTCATTCTGCATAGACGAGAATAACTGTCAATATTTTGTAGCAGACTTTGTAGGTTGAACAGTTGGCACAGTGGCTCAGGACGACCGACCAATCAGCAACCAGTACACGGACTGAATAATTGTCGCGATGTATTGTGGGAATATTAACGTCATCGTTGAATCGCATGTCCAAGAGTCCCGACACGCGTAATCCTCCATCCGACGTTCACTTCCGAAATTGAGTTCTATCAGTCCATGTTCTACATATCAGTATATCACCTAAAAGCAGCCACAATGACAAGCTTGCTCAGCTCGGTCGACATACGGTGAAATGAGTGAGATAGGAGTTGTATGAACTAACGACATTTCTCAAAAAATACACGATCGATCGGACGACCAAGGAGCGCACAATAATCGTAATAACAAATCACTCCAATCATTGTTAGGGAATGGATATTCAGCCAGTTCCGAACGCGAGTCGTACGCTTCGCCTGTCATGTCGGGCCAGCCAACGGTTACCGGTTAGTTTTTCTCCAACAGTATGTTTGCACTAATACGGAACATTTACCACCGGTTACAAAGAATAAATAGTAAAGTCTACGTCAACTCTACAAGCGATAACAGTGCTTTGGGAAGTTGGATAACTCACATTACACATCTTTCTTCTAAGTCCCCGGCACTATATTCACTCCACTAACCGTTTATGTCGATTACTTCTTGACATTCTTAATGACAAGCTGTAAACCAGAGAGGTCACATTTAACCCTGTTGTGGTTACTGATATCCACTGAACATACTGAGTCCACAAAGCCAGACGTGTTTTCTCAATTAGACAAAGTCAGCCGTGATTTGATCGTTTCCAATATCTGCATTAGCTATTCAGATAAAGTATGACATGGCAGTTTGTGTATATTCAAGATTGGCCTTGACAACGCTCTATCCTTATAAATTCTGGGGAAGCTGTGTAATAGTAAAATGGTCGTCCCTGTTAGATCGATATACTTGAAAGTTCGCGCAGAATTCTCTACATCATTTGGCGGAGTAAATCGTACAAACTACGCTCTATATATATTGTTTTATTTTGAGCTTTCCATATCTTCTGAAACTTCGAAACGTGTAGAAAAAATCAGTCACATTTTATCACTACAATCTGTTTTTCCAAGTGAAACTACCCATGTTTATTTGTCAGTTTTCATGAATAAAATATTACGGTACCATCATAATTCATTGGCAGCGTCTAAATGTCCCGGTCTCGATAGGTTTCTGTTGTATATTTTGCTATTCAGCTAACTACGTATTATCTTCACGAAAGTAAACGCACATCTAGCAATAAGAGCAGAATATGGAAAATGTTCACTAATTACTAGTGTGAACTTTCAGGTTTATTGTCTTGCATCAATAAAAGTCATGGAGGGTTGTTTATTTTCAAACTATTCATACAAGAAGTTGCAAAAAATAACCAACCGCAGTCATTTTATCAAAACAGGACAATTCACAATATTTTCTCATTCACACACAGCCAAGAACTGTTTGTTTTTATGCGTGTCAACCTATTCCCCTTGATTGACAGGGATGCAGAAACATCCCATCTAATCATTGTGGGATTAAGATCCCAGCTGCATGCACAAACCTCATCCATCTGAGCTTATCATCGACATGTTGTCCAAAATTTTGGGCGTTTTTTTCTTTCTCTAGTGGGCGGCTTCATTGTTTTGTTCACGAAACTAGTTCGATCAAATGATTTGGCACAGCAAATGTGCGATATTTCAGTAAAATAAGATATCTGAATATTATTCCGATTGTTTGTTGGGTGAACCAATAAAATATGTACAGCGGGTTTAACGTGATAAATTACTACGTTACATCATGCGAACTAGTTCTCTGATTACGTTGTTGTACGTTTTCCAAGGGCAGTCGCTTCAAGCAACAGACTCATAATCACCAAGTTTCTGGGGGCGTTCAAACTCTTTAACAAAGACGGTTGGATTCAGCTTTTTACTTTTCTGGTGACCCTGGTTTGCGACAATCAGCTCATACTCAACCGAATTGAGTTGGGTGTCACTGGTTTACTGAACGGTTTCAGGCACAGAGAAAATAGGGTGGCGTTCGGAGCAAGCGGGTTTTGCTAAATGGATACACTAGACCGCCAGTCGTTTGACGGCTTACTGCACCATCATAATGGGATAGATATCACACCATCTTGTAGCCTGATACATCAAACGTAAGGAGGGAAACAGTCGAAGACAAATCGATTCAGAAAGCGTTTATTATGTTTAACAGTTAGAACGAAAACAACTGCACTAGTTCTAACACTAATTCAAGGCAGTCCGAACTGTGACTGAATTAGGTGTTAACACTACATGTTATGTTTAATTGTTATCGATAAAGCGAATACATTGGTGACTGTCTGCGGCTGTAGGCTAGAGTTATTTGAACCGCGGAGTCTCATTTCAAACTTCAAACGCGAGATAGTCATGTGGTGAAACTGTGATGATGGATCTAGGGCATCCTTGACTTTACTTTCTGTGCGAGACAAAGGTTGGTCGATCCATGTGTGGGACGTTCATTTGGGTGAGCAGAACACGGGAGCTTAAACAGTTCAGAAATATTTGAAATGATGACGCCGAGAGTAATATTGTAGCGAAAAGGCGTCCAATAAAGCAAAATCTTTATTGTTCAACACGCTAGTTCACATGCTACGCGCGCGCTCGCGTTTATGAGTCCGAATTCTAGTCCCGAGGTTTCCTCTCACGCATTGTATGCACTTCTGCATGGTTTATGTGGGTGATAGGCGCCTTCTATCCGGGGGTTTTCCGCCTGCCAATAATCGTCCATTGATCCGATTCCGTTGAGCAATAGCTCGTCCAGTCGCTCGTGTTGTCCTCCATCTATCCACTGTGAGCATTGACTGTCCTCCACGACCCTGTCGAGATATTCTCCCGAGTGTTGGAATAATCGGGCCTTCGATTTGGTCGTCCATCCTATTTTGCGTGCTATATCTCGCCCGTTGGTCCGATCCGATCGAGCGACGACTCATCCGATTGCCCCTGTTGTCCGCTATCCGATCGTTGAGGGTTTGTGAACGTGCCTCCCACTCGCGTTGAGGCATTCCGCCGATTGTTTGAATACTCGCCTTTCCTGCCAGACAAGCCACCAGAATGTGTCACAAAATCATTTGTGTCGTGCGATTGGCAATTATAACCATATGATCTTGCAAGTGAACAACACACATTACTCGTTTGTTGAAAAGAAAAATAATCTTGAACATATCCGCACCAAATTTTATACGAATGAAGTCAAACAGTTTGGGCGTCGTGTTTAACATGTTACTGATAAATGGATTGAGAATAAAACAACGTTATGAGAAAGTTGTAATATCCTACGTTTCAACCACCTTGGGTGGCCTTTCTCATGAGTATTGTAATCGATTACAACACTCCTGAGGAAGGCCACCCGAGATGGTTGAAACGTAGATTATTACAACTTGCTCATAACGTTGTTACTTTCAATCCATTTATCGTTAAGTTTGAACATCATAACTACAGCGAGTATTGCGTTGCTAATCTCGTTCAGTTACTGTTGCTTCAATGGAATGCACTCAGGTCATACAGTTAATGGAGATGACACCGAAAAAAAAACGCTCCCATCAACATGTAGAATAAAACGTGTCACTCTTGTACTGAGGGTCTAGTGAAACTCTCATATCAAGTCATATCTTGTCTGTATTCAGCCAGAAGGATGTATCCTCTGAGAGTAGGAGAGGGGACTGTAAGTCATTTTCAATGCCAAAGGAACAATAATAATGTATTAAACAGTTAATATTAAATGCTGCCTTTTTTGCATGCAACAATTTCTCATTGAAAAGTAGTGTTTCTTCACTTGAAAATGTCTGTAACCGAGGTCTGAGCTGTACTGGAAGGTTTCGTTAGACAGAGGGTATTATAGTGGCTTTTGGTCAACCGAACAAAGTTTAAGTCAGGTGAAGTGAAAACTGGGCTCATCATACACATTAGATGAATCTGGAAATTTTAGTATTGATCCGCGAAAGCGCCTTACTAAAAGAAAAACTAAAAGGTAATCAATTGCAGTCTTAAAGAAAAATACGAATTGAACCGTTTATAGCACTCGAACATATGTGATTTACCACAAAATGTAAATATAGACAGGCTTCACTGACAGGGAAGGACTAAGTTGACCACCTTGCTTTACTCCATATTTCCATCACAAGGAGAAATCCCATTCGGCTAAAACAAATAGAACTGGATTGTTTGCAACGGTTTTCAATCAGATGATGGAATATATAAAATCAGAAATGAGTTCTTGTAAACTAATATGTGACGGATATGCACTGGCGGTAACCTCCAATACGAAATGGAAAAGTTCTTGTCTATAGTGGCCGCACTGTTAATCCCTAATTGACACTCCGATTCACTGATGAGCCGAAGGTTTTTCAAATGTTTTCTATCTCACTGGCGTGTCGGATCACTCAACCTAATCTTGTAAATATACCATAATTAACAAAAAACGTCATAGCGGGTGATGCTAACATTTCATTTACTCTTTTCAGACACAAACGTAAAACATTGGAATACATAATACTCTTTGTTTACAAACGCTGCGCGCCTGGACATAGTCGATGTTTTTTCCAAGCTTTTGCCAGTCTTAGCTTACCTTTGTGCGTCCCAGTTAGTTATCTCAGAGAACCTATACACTTGTGTATAAGGATTTTTGAGGATTACCTTACAACGATACTGATGATGTAGCGATGAGTAGTTCAACAAACCCAATTGTAGAGAACATATTTTTTAAACTGACTAAACTACTACCGTCTGATTCTAGAGCTGGTGCTAACCTCTGTAGGCAATTTGTCCTCCTCGGAACTGATGTCTTTCCTTAATGTAAAACCCAGTGGTTAACCGTTTCTATGGTTGCTACTATCCGCATGTCCTGTACATTCTACTGTTGTATGTTTGTGACTGAAGGGAATAGAAAACACGTTAGTATCTCACGATGTATGTCTTCCGCCGTTTTTAGTGACTTGGATCTAGGGAACGCAGTTTTTTGAGTATTTTACCATTCAGTAGACCTGTTGTTCAGTTTAGTCCGCGTTCTTGTCAGCAAATTTACATCACGGTTTACAGCGATGCGTATGAACGTTGGACTCACACACGTCCAACCTTCCTGCGTTTTTGTACTCATGCGCGGAGGTCACATTCACTCACTACCAATAAGTAAAGTTACTATCTGTTTTAACTATTGCCGCCCGGGTATTCACCAGCTTTGGTGGACATCAGTCATTCGTCCAGGCATTGTTCTAGCTCGACAGCGTATACACCCTGCATACGTTCGTCCAATTCAGTTGACCGACCTGCTATGTAATGCAACTGGACTGAGGCGGTTTTCTGATTGAAGGAGATTCAACCAATCAGAGTTCACGCACGAGCTGCTGCAGATGGAATTGTGGTCGATTGGCGCCAGCCATTTAATAACGGTGACCAGCTGCTGTATCGAATTTATTTGTAAGAAATGGGGATTAAAACAAGTTGTCTGAATGCACTTTAGGTTTAAATAACTGAGTTGCTCAACCGAAGGGAGCGGAACGTGACAACGTACTGGCCAAACAAAATATAGAAACGTTTTTCGCCCAATAACAATCACAAATACTATTGTTCCTCTATAAACGGGTGCTGTTTTCTCAACAAAAAGAGATTTCCCAGTGCCGCTCAGACCTGTTATTCTGATTTTCTGGATTCGGTAGCCAAGCACACGACTTACTAGAGTGTGGGAAGTGGGCTGGAGGGTCGAAAATTCATTTTAGGTCTCAGACACTAATTCGAACGGGAGATGTAAAAAGAAAAACATAGCTTTCTGGTGACAATTTGAATTTTGTTACGAAGCTGATTGACCATAGATTGAACAAAGATTCACTGTCAGTCTGATGAAAACAGACTTCCTGATGCTATCGCAGACAATAAGGCAAATAACGGCTTGTTTGATTTCTTTTTGATGCGGATATCCGCTGTTGCGTAGTGGCTGTTCATCGGGAGTAAATCTACGTTGTATGCTGAATCTAACATTGATTTTAGACGTGAAGATGCTGGTTTGGTAAACGGTTTCCTGCCTAAGCGAGAAATTTTTATGATTAACACAGAACAGAAGGTTTTCACAATATACAGCTAGGGGGAAACGTGTAGAATTTCGCGATTCACGAGCGTTCCCGATTGAGCTAATTTTTTCTCGATCTAACATGCTAGACTAGACTCGGGTGAAAACTATGCTATCTACTGTGCGGACCTTCAAATCGAGGTGTATCTACCTATATCCTAAATCCAAACCTCGTTTGTTCCGGGACTGTTGTTAGAGCTTAGTAGGCCTTGCAGTTCCGTGGTTTGGCCATTTTACTCAACTGTTAGAATAGGGTTACTTAACTTTAAATGGAGCTGAATCTGAGATGAGAATTAATTTTAGGAAGGAAAACTTCAGTAAATTTGTGAGAGGGTGTATGCACAAAATGTGAAAATGTAAATTTTCATGTCTCCTGATGGATGTTCTTTCCAAAACCACCATAAACACGGGAATGCAAAGATTCTTGCAATCAGTGCCATAATTAACTGGTTTTTGGTTTGTACAAAAATTTCTTCGTTTTTTACTTCTGGAGTCTAAACACTTCCTTTGTATGCCCTTTACAAAAAGAGAACCATTAGACAACGACGGGTTTACTCTTTTGGTTACTCGTTGGTGGAGCGCATTGTTGCCACTTTCTGTTTGTTTAATGTAGTCATCATCATTTTACGACTATCGGGCCGATCACTCTGATCATGATCTCATGCTGGGTAAAATCAAATTGTAACCTCTACATATTCAGTGACAGTTGCTTGCGGGTAGTGACCAGAGTGCTTCCTTAGCTAGACGGTAGATGCAATAGTTGTCCGGTTGTCCGGACGATTAGACAATATCACTAAGGTTTTATTCGTCAATGTCTTTGAATCCGCTCGCTATGTTTTTATCAATGGTCCAGTAATCGATGAGTTAAATTCACAGTACACGAGCCCGTGTGGGTAAATTCCGGAATGAAATTAAACTATGATGGTATTATTCGAAATGCTTTGCTATTTACTGCCTCATATTCGATGGTGGTAGTACACTGCGTAAATGTTCATATATGTTGGCGATTTATTTCTCGGAAAAATGTGCTTAAGGCCAAACAGTTCTCACTTACTCAGCTGTGCATCGTCATTATCAAACAGTTCCTAAGGTCCTCTTTCTTACATGTAGTCAGTGAAACCTCAGTGTTAGTAAACTGATCGTAAGGAAATCTTAATCATTTCAATTGCAACTCAGTCAATGGTGCAATAGTAAACCTAATATCGGACTAACTGGGCTTTCCCCGTAAGAGGCAATATAAAGATTAAATTGACATTTCTTCCTCTATGGTCAAGCGAACTCTAGCCTAGGACATTGTTTATGCCATTGGTGATAAACTCTGATTATTGTAATGCTCACATAACTTTACAACCACCTGTGCACTAACAATAACTGGTCACTGATTAACATTCTCCGTTAGAGTTTTTCTTAGCACGTTCAGGAGAAGCTCAAAATCCGACTTTGAACCCCCGTCCTTGAGAAATTTACTGCCTCTGGTTGTAAATTGGCATCTGACCAAATTTAATGTCTCACTAACCATCAGTTCAACAGTCTACACTGAATATCACGATACTGATGAATGAAATTAGTCGCAAAAGGTCAGTACCAAGGAATTACCAGTTAACGTCAAGGGCAAACTTTGGGTGGTCTCAGTAAACTCACTTATGTAGTTTTCACCTTACTGCGTACCGTAAGAGACAAACAGTGTAGGTAATCATTAATTTGTAAACAATGTGTGTGTGATATGCAGCAGTTTCTGACACTACTGATATTCATATGTTACACGATTTTGGACTTCAGAAGATAAACGTATTAAGCCCATTCCTTACTCTACACTGTGCGGGTGTTTATGGTGATAGCACCGAATCAGCCTACAGTGTAGATCAATGAATTATCGTCATTATATTGTAGAAAAGGAAATAATTTTCTTTTAGAGGGTATGCACCCCTCCCAAAAAATTACTACCTCATTCTGTGCACTTCAAATGTTATTTAATGCCCTTTCACAAAACAGTAATCAGCGTGATGATTTACATATTTTGCTGATAAAATTCACTGAATGGTATACAACAAAACATAATGTTAACCATGTCCTACAATTAGACCAGTTACTTTAAAAGATTAGTCAAGCTTGTGAAAGCTTTCTATAACCCTGTGAGTAGTTTTTCTATGAAACGATGATGTAACCTTCGTCACTTTTCCTGTGAATTGCATTCTATCACTTGGTGAAACTATCCCGAAGTATTATTTAATCTTTTCCCAGGAAAGTGATGAAATATATTTCACAATAATTGGTTGGGACATTTTGTTGTATGATGCAAAAGCTTTCGGGTGGAACATTACTAATGGGCCTTTGAAGGGGGCAATTTATGCGAACTGCATATGTGTGCCTACCTTATTCCTGCTTAGATTTTGATCAAAACGAATCGATTTGGGAATAAAGTGATTTGAAACACACTTCATGATATTGGTGGTAGTTCTGTTGTGGACTAAGGAAATAAACTGACGGTGTCAGAAGAGTTCGTTTTTTGTACCCTTCCCGTCATTTTTTGCAACCATGATCACTCTTGAAAACTGATATTTATGGTGAAAGCGGATGTAGGATTGCCTGTCACATTAGCTTTGGTAATACGCAGAATTTTCGGATTTAATGGTGGTCACCAAGAATTCGTGATACTTCACATTCACTCGGTAGCTTCGAGCGCTATGAGATTTACTAATATATCTTACGTAAAACTATTTGCAAATGCAAATTTCCCAGTCACACTCCATCTGGAAACTATGTAAGTACGAGAAGTTATCAACTTTTCCTCATTCAAGAAGATTTTAATGTCTGTGCAAATAAGTAATTATAAAATGCACACAGTTTGTAACACATGTTAATTTTGAACGTTTGAACAGATCAAGGTAGCTAGAGTTACTCTATTTCATATGCGTACGAACGTCTGTGTTGTATGCTGATTATGCTTCCGGGAGTTGGATTTTAGCCCCTCTTTTCGATATGTTTACTTAGGTGTACTATCATCTATACGAACATTTGTTAACGTGTGAGTACCGTATACTTTGATTTATGTGAAAACTTACGTTACACTGTAACGCGCACATTGGAACACAGCCAACAAAGATTTAGGATAGCAGTCTAGCTTTCATTAAGACGTGTCAGTTGTTACAAGGAAACGAAACAGTCAATTCACAGTCAAGGTAATAGGTACGAGAGACCTAAAATACAAGTGACACTAGAAGACAGCTGGTTGACTGTCATTCGATGACGGTTATTTGTGAGATCGGCGACAAAATGCTTTTCAGGTTGATGGAAAACTTAAAAAGCCCTCAGTTCAATGCCTATCACATAATCTAGCGACTATTGTTGATGGTGCAACAACTGTTGTGAACATAACAAACAGGGGGAGGTAGACGCCACTGCTGATGAGAATGCTGGATGTCCTCGAAAGGACAATGTGAAACAGAGCTCACTCTAGCATAGTTGTTGTCTTCTTTTTAAACCGGTTGAATAATTGTTTGATACTTCTATTTACTCAAATATTACAAGTTTTATTGCTGTTGGACTTAGTGTTTACCACATACTTGACTTTGTATTCGAACGGTTTGTAAGATAATATTTAGTTAACGGTAAAACATATCGCACAATAGTGAGCCGATCCTTTAGGTTTGCCTTCGTACAGTCAAAGTGTGAACTCAGTTGAGAACTTTCGAAGTTCGTCAGCTAGACAAGCGTCCGGAATCGGACGTAACTGAACATCGAAATTGGTTCGACTAGATGCTATCCAGGAAACATAAGTTGAACCACAATTTCATTGACAAGCAGGCTTAAATAGCATTGTGCCGGGCACGGATTTTATTGTTACAGTGTAAATGCCCCAGTCTGCTTGAAACGTTGTGTTCAATTGTGAACTGATATGTGGGTAAAATATTGAGACAGGATTATTTCAAACCATGACATGGACCCCGTTTTATTTTAGTCAAATCAATTCAACAAGATGCTTCATACAATCTAAGATGTGAATTTCCAGGTTTTTCTCAAGTGCACCTAGTGTGTTTAGGTCAAATTATGTATAGCCGTAAAATTCATTGACAAGTTGAGGAAAGAAGTCGTAGTCGTTATCGATTATGGAAAACTTTACTGATTCAATTTGGGAAATTAATTGAAAAATGAGAATGAAATGTATGTTTAAATATCAAGCTAAATAAACAATAACGAAAGAATAGTGACATCGCGTGTGTGTGTAAATACATGTTTGTACTTGAAGTTAGTAGAAGAGTTAGAAATACATTTAGAGAGATTCACGTAAAGTGGTAAGGTTACGTACGATGGGATTTTCACTGAAACGATTAGGAAGAATAGAATCAACAAATTCTTTACGTGGGCTGCCATTGCAATAGAATGTGTTTTAACAATTGAGCAAATGTTTGAAGACGTTTGCCCACAAACTGGATGTAACAAGAGATGAACAGACGTACAGTTGGGCAGCATGCACAATTCAATAAATCGGCTAATCAATTGGTGGTGAAAGAAGAGAGAAGTTAACCACGGGCCACAAAATGATAACCTACGGAATTTGGTGAATAAATCAGTAACACGAGGTGACCAATACCTTGTTGTCATTCAAAGTAATCTCCATATATTTGGCAGAAAACAATCTAGGTAACAGTTCATTTTTTACGAGGATAGGGACAGGCATTCGAAAGTTTTTCGGACTAATTCATTTTCTTGGGTCAACACAAAATGTCAACTTATTTAAACGTGTTTGCAGACAAAATGTGAGAGGTAGGAAAACTTGCTAACTCTATAGACTGTCTAGCTGGACGGGTGAAGAAAATCTAATTGCGTGTTTGATAACGAACACAACGAAATTTTCATGTTTAATTTAGTCAAAATCAATTCCTTTGAGCTTTCTTTAATTGAAAAGTAGATACACCCACAAAAGATTAGTTTTCATCTGTACAAACATAGGATATGCAAAAATGTGTGATATAAAGATAATTCGGGGATAGAATGTTATATTATGCAGTTACTGCATAATATAAGACCACAGAGAATCAGAAATACTTTTTTAATGTATGTTGATCATTTTTATTTTTTCCATATCCATTTATTTCATTGCTTGAAATATTGTCTCCTTTGGACTATTTAGTGAAGCCCACGAGAAAGACTAACTGTGAAATGTTCGCGTTTCAGTTAATCCGGTCAGTAAAATTATGAAACCAGTGGAACTATATAAGGTCACATCGTTAATGCAGGCGGTATTTCTTATATGAATCCGATCATGGTTACACTGACAAACTGTGTAAACTTATAGCAGTATTCTTTGACCTATACTTCTTGGGAAAATAACCAATTTGGTCAGTACAACTTTATGGAGCATGTTCTGTGAAGGTTTGCTATCCCTATTGACAACAGCCATTAACTTGGAGGTTTTGCGTTTTTACCAGTGAAAAAATGCGGTTTTGATTTGTCGCCCGAAGGACACATTGAACACTTGATAATAATGTGTCATTCTGTTCTTACTGTTTAGATTACCGTAACGTACGTCACTCATTGTAATTTCTAAGTCAGCTTCATTGAAGTGTACACAGAAAAATTGATGATAAACAATTTCGTTGAAGCAGGAATCAATAATTAATGTATTTTTCAAGGATTATGACATCATATGACCTTTAATATGTTTTCCCTAGTTATAAAAAATGTACATTCACCAGTTCTTCAATTGGCTTTCACATGAGAAGTTATTAAATCATGGATAACACTAAATACACACTGATTACTGTAAATCTGGCAAATCTGGGCTAATCGTTCTCTTCTGGCATCACATGTTTATTGATGAAGAACAGACAATGAAATAAGCGATTTCTTAAACGCTTTCTTTTGCGCAATCTGTTTGGAGGCTTTTTATTGTGTTTGATTGTGTAACACTCCAGACAAATCGCCGTTTTTACGAGTGACACAATGCATTCTGGTAGACATACTTGTTGAATGAATGTAAGCAATTCTCAAGTTGAACATCACCCGCAATTGATCGCAGCTGTCGCATCCCCATAGACTTTCCAGTCGGTCTATTTTGAAAAGAAGCACTAGACTCGAGTTTCGCTCTCATTAGAGCTCGTCAGTAGTGCATATCGCGGGGTTATCGATTGGAGTTAACAGACAGTAATTATGTCTTGAGTTCGAGACGATCGGGCAACCTGATCATTACTCACAAGCGAAAGTGGTTGAGCGTTCACATATGATAATTCGGT
>JTDE01000632.1:24373-36214 GCA_014338405.1 Paragonimus skrjabini miyazakii
CTCATGAACAGCGTGTCCGTGGTTCAAGTCCCGGCGGTGGCGATGATATGCACTACTGACGAGCTCTAATGAGAGCGAAACTTGGCTCTAGGGCTTCTGCAGTTCGAAAGGGGCCTACTGGAAAGTCTATGGGAATGCGACAGCTGCGATCAATTGTGGGTGATGTTCAACTTGAAAATTAACCAAATTCCCGACTACTCATCAGGAATGTAAGCAATGACAATTACAGGGCTCCTACAGAAGAGTAACATCTTTGCACTCTTCCTTAAGAGTAATCGACTTCCATATTTCGTAATCATGACATTTTGTTGGCGTATGCCGCGTATATTTCAAAATTAGACTGCCCTCTGTCTGTCTGATTGGAGAAATTTCTCTAATCAATAAACAAATATTGCTTGAGAATTTTGGTCCCCATCGCCACGAATAACGCAACGTTCCTTCAGTTGTTGTTTCTCCAGAAAACGGTGCCTGCTTCGAGGATCTCGACCACCTGGTATAATGGACAAAACTATTGGTTAGTTTGATCGTTTGTTACTTTTTTCAACGAAGTTGTTTGTTCACACCCATTTTGCAGCACAGTTTTGAACTTCTACGGTTAGGCTTTTGTTCACATACGTTACTGTGATATTCTAATGCTTACATACAAAAGGTCATTCTTCTTTCCCTTTCCGAAAAACCCATGCTTAATATCTCTCTCTCTAGACATTCTACTACACAATTGACGCTTACCTTCGGGACTATCATATAATGATGATATGCACTACTGACGAGCTCTAATGAGAGCGAAACTCGAGTCTAGTGCTTTGGCTGTTCGAAAGAGGCCGACTGAAAAATCTATGGAGATGCGACAGCTGCGATCAATTGTGGGTGATGTTTAACTTGAAACTAACCAAATCCCCGACTACTCATCAGTAATATCATATAGGTCAATGCTTTGGAACATTTTTCTCAGAAACCTTTCGAGGTTAAACTTTTTCCAAGAATATCAAACGGTGTGCTTTCGCACTGTTACTCACGTGATTATTAGAATAACTGATGTAATGTAAAATTACCTCAGGGCCATTTGGGTGTAAAATGATGAGTAGTATTATTCAACTGAACATCATAATAAATGGGGCTCCGATGGTTAATATTTTAGAAGGAAGCTTTCGTAAACGGTAACAGACAACTTTAAAATCGCTTTTTGTTAAACAAATGAACCAATGTACTCGTCGACATTGACCAGGTGTGCTTTGGTAATTAATGGATTATATATGAAAGAGCAGAAATTTCAGTCAACTTGTTTTTAACATAAAAGACGTATAAAAATTTCTGATCTTAGGCCCGGAAATTTCTAATCGTCCACCTAAATTGGGATGCGTGACATATCACGGTTTATCAGTTTGTGTCAAATACAATCGCTAGATAATTACAGAGGAAATCGTGAACCACTGCGTAAGTGTTAATACGTTTCTCTAGTGCACTAACTTAGGGCGAAGATATTGGATCGTCCCTTTTGGTACACGCTCAATCGCTTGACCCAGAACCGAGAAAGAGAATGGGTGCGGCAGCAGCGTTTATTGGGTGGATGAGACGAGTCAGAATTAGGCCACAGAGGCTCTAAATTTATAGGGCGAAATGAGTACCATACATGGCTGACAAGATGCATAGCAAATCAATTGAGACGATCATATCTGGCAGCCAAAGCGTTAGAATAAATCACCTTTTAGGGGCATCAGAAAGTGAACACGAGAAAACAGTTCAGATAACGTACAGGCGTTCGATCGTGCAGCTGCAATCTGATTAACCGAGCGAGATTGCTTAGCTGAGTGAGTTTGAAACATATCAGTTCACTCGAGGCCGAATCGATCAACCAATATGACGTGATTTGCCTTTGCTGCTTCGTTACGAGATGCGTCTCCTAACAGAAGATAACAGATAAGTGCAGGCGAATATACACCCACAAGAAGTAGTAATAATAACAAGAACAATAATAACACTATCAATATTAGTAGCATGTTTTCAGAAGGATTTATTTATGAATCGATTGCGGAAACGACCCTGATCTAGTCTGTTTACTTGTGAGTGTACTCACACGTGGTGTGGATTCGAAATAAGATATGATCCATATCAGCTGATAGATTTGCGAACATGGTAGACTCAGCAGGCCTCCCATGTACCAAAACATAACTCTTATACTGATTTACGTGCCTAACTTCGCTTATTGAATACTATGTTTTTAAAATATTATTATATGAGACACACTATCCACTTAATCAGTTGTCTAACTCTGGTGACAATTCAAATATTTTGAAACTCTGTTGAGAAGATCATAAGAGACGTCCGTTTTACTATGTTTCATTTCTCAGGTAGTTAGATTTTCATTATCTAGTGTGGACAAATTGTTTTTTAAAAATCAACATTGAGCTCAACAAAGACAAATCGTAATAGTGGAAGAGTCAGATCTCCATTGAGTCAAATTTCTGCACAGGCTTGTATTCTAGTGTGAAATCACACAAGGGATTGCTTGGTAAGTGTTTAATTGGGTGTGGTATGTAAGTGGTTTTTCGTACTTATTTGCTGAAGGTTGAAATGCTTTCACAAGCGACCTGGAGGTGAGAAAGTGTACAAATGAATATATACACAACAAAATGTGATAGTTTCCAACACAGAAGACAAATATCGTGCTCCGAAGGGAGATGTTCTGGTCACAGATATGTAAATTTATAGTGAACAATTAAGTTTGTGTCAAAAAATGGTCAGAAAACCCACTTTTGTTTGCAAAGGCAACGCCCACAGTTGCTGATAAATGAAACCTGGAACATCAAGGTCGTATGCAATGAAGGTCTGTTTTAAAAGATGCGCCCAAATAGGCATAAAATAACCCCCAGATGTCCAGATCCTCCACACTAGACCACTGGTTTTTAAGTAAATCCAGCTTTTAGTGGTCGTCATAAAATTTAAACCTGACCAAATCTGACGGACGATGTGTGTCATAAAAAGAGCAGACAACGTAACACTCATCACAGGGTATCTCGGTTACTGGCTCTTCGTTTTTTGTACAATGCGGTTTAGGGGATTAGTGTCTTAACTGGCGCTGGATACTGTTAACGGTGTCTTGTGCAACGAGTTTACGATCATGAGTGGCCGCAGTTCTCTTCGCCAGTTGTTATGTTGACTAATTCTATGTAGCCAATCCCAAATTGTCCATTTTAAACATGATCCCAGTTGCCTTAAATTTCCTCTGATCTACAAAGACTGGGATCTTTTGTAGGCTCTGTAAAAAATAATCAATTGAAAGCAAATTACAGGGGTTGATTCCACGCCATTCATTATCCTACATTTCTAACCGTAGAGTAAATTCAGTTCCAGTGGCCACCGGGTCTTAGACCAACCGTCTGCAAAACCTCTCTCAACCGCTTCGAGGATCATCGTGGATTTCTGCTAGCTTGCAAGCCAACCACAGAAGGATGGCTAGTTTTAATTGATAAGAAAAGGGGGCACAACAGCAAAGGATTGTTGTGTGTTCTTGTTGTTTACTTTGTTTCCGAAAAGAGGAAAAAGTCACCGTGAGTTCATAACCTATATTTTACTAGAGCGTACCGATGAGTAGTAGGGGATTTTGGTTTTCATATACATTGGACATCACCCATAACTGATCACAGTTGTCGCATTCCAATAGATTTTCCACTCGCCCCCTTTCGAAAAGAAGCACTAGATTCGAGTTTTACTCCCATTAGAGCTCGTCAGCAGCGCCTATCCTTGCCACTGCCGGGACTAGAATTCCGGCCACGCTTACATGAGGCAACCTTGTTGACCACTTCGCTATTGACCTGATACGACGGACAACGGAACTATCATATGTGAGCGCTCCACCACTTTCTCTTGTCAGTAATGATCCGGTTATGTGATCGCCTCGAGAGGAGACATAGTAACTTTCTGTCATTCCCAATCGATAACAGAACAGTTAATTTGTCTCCGTTCGAGATTAATCACAACTAAGTATGACTGAACGTTCACATATGACGATTCAGTAGTCTCTAGTGTAGCAAATGAGACTTCGTCTCTGCCTCCGAATGTCACTAAGGATTTCAATTTGTAACGTGTAAAAACGAGTATGCCCCGAGATGTAGGTATCCTGATGATAGGTGGACTAGAGAAAAGTGTCGTGGACATGACTTAGTTTATCAGAGATGCATGCAAGGAACACATGCTATTTGTGCTACTCATTGTGCTGCATATCACATTCCGGAAGCTTTCGGGTGGTATACCGAGTTCCGAATGAGATAACTATTCTAAATTATTAGCTATGAATGAACTGTACAATTTTATTTCTTGGATAATTGATTTAGTAGCAAAAGTGGTGTTCTGATAACGGTATGATCAGTGATGAATTCTCGATATGAAAAACAGAGTCAGTACAGAAAATGGTGATAAAACTACTTCATTCATACTCTTGGTTTGATTCGTATTGTTACTGGGCTTTTTTTCACTGGAGACAGAAAATACTCGGATTCTTGTTAATTCATCACCCCTCATTATTTGGCGATTTCTTCAGTGGGTGAATTAATCAGAACTGGCTGCAATGGCTTTGTACATCTTGAGATAAATTTACCTGATAACGACAGATATTACACAATTCCCTCGAGCAACTCAAACATGTCAGTTGAAGAGAAAAACCGGTCTTTTAAACTTGCTTATTGTCCAACAAGCAGTAGATTTGGAGTTGATCGTCATCCCAATACCAAAGCAAGACATTTAGGTCAATTGTTGAAATAGACGAAAGATGAACGATAGGAGAAGTGCTTCCTAACCGTAAGGTTTTGAAATAATACACCAAGCATTCATGGTCTACTGTGTACGAGCACGCACAACACCTAATCTAATAACCCAGCATTCGTCTGGGCCGGCAGTGTTTGAAAACTCCTATCACCAAATCTTCCATACGGCGCCTGTCCGTTGCATTTCGAGATTCATTGTCATTAACGTTCATTGAATGCACTAAACCAAAGGTCTGTCTTAAAACATCTGTGTGCAGAATGTCACTCAGGGTTGCGGTTCAGGGGGGTTTCTATTTTCACCTAATAGTTGGATTTAGGTGTTTGGAGCTCATGGACACATACAAGATCATAAGTTCCACGAAATAGCACACAATCACCCATGTCAAATAAATATCCGACTCGAAAGGTTGTGTTATATATATAAGCCTATGAAATAGGGTTCTACATGTTGCAACATGAAGTGATATGAAATTTGTTTAATATTCACCGGAATGACCTTCGTGGAAGGTTTACGAAGGACAGCCACTTACATACACTCGGTAGTACACCTATGCAACCGATGCTTCTCTAGACGATGCTTATAGGCAGCACGCTAGTAAACACATGACACTTAAATGCCTGTTCTCCAATCCTATGGAAGATGAGTAGGTAAATTTTAAAAGTAAGGAGTTAAACCAAATTTTAAATTTCCTCAGAAAATGGGAAAATTGATCAGCTGAAAACTAGACTGGTTATACACCACAGAGTTGCTGACGTCATCTTCTGCAATCATTACGTGACTCAGTTTTTAATGTTAGAACGACGGTTCACTCTAGTGGCTACGATAGACACTTTTAGGTAGCAATATTCAACACTAAAACACAATGACAAGTAAATTCTTTAGTGAGCTCTTTGTCTTGCCAGATGCTCAGTTTTTCTGTATTGAATGGGTTGGTGAACTGATATTCTAGATTGTTACCAACAGTTGTCGTTTTTCTGGCATACTTAACTCATCTGGATTGGAAAAGTTTAATAAAGATGAAGGGACCAAAAGAATCGAATTATGTGGCAAAGTTGGTTGGCAGGCAAAACACAACAGACCCAGCTAAACATCTGTGTTTTGCCTGTCCTATCACGTAAGAATTTCACCAAAACCATGTGACACACTCAACGCTGGCTGCACATGCGATACCGATGACAGACGACCTGAACGGTGATGCTTGAAATCTACAAACACACATAGCTGGCAGAAATTGCACTCGTACAACACCCCACGCAATATGTAGTTGCTGAGATACGTGAAGTTAATGAAAACAGATAACGTGATTGCTCTGTTCAAAGTGTGAGTATCGGTCAAAAGTAAAAGAATCACCTGTCAAAAGTGAGCAATTGCTCGGCAGTAAACAGTTGACTCATTACTCGCGATAGATGTACATGTTTGTTTGAGGTTCACCGATTATGAAAATTGTCTCTCAACATCAGCGGGAGCAAGGCGATACTTCTGTGGCTATTCTTGATGTCTATACGTACACGTGTAAAACAGCTTTGAAAACCGACAAATTCCCTTAGCGGTCCTGTCTTAGACAATTGTGATTGACTACAACAGCTCATGCAGGATCACTTGTGTATTGCTCAAAACCGAAAATAGACATCGCCTCATAATTTGAGTTGAAAATCATTCGAATATGTTTGCATCTTCCTGATTCAGATAGAATTTCCAGCCAACATCTTTTGAAAGGAAGCACGAGGCCGTTAATAATGCATATCCTTGCCACGGCCGGGACTAGAACACCGGCTCCGCTTTCATGAGTCAACCTTGTTAATCATTGCGTCAATGACATTTTATTACGGTAGGACTACAAAACTGGATTTGCACTGAACTGTGTAACTGAATGTATTGAACCCAGCAGTGACGTACTGTTCTCATAGTCCTACTATATCAAGTAATGTATTGGATATATAGCAAAACAGACTGTACGAACTATATTTTCAGTTTAATCACCGCTATACCATTTTCTGCCCACTTTTAAAAAAACAGATAAGTTGTCAAAATTACTCCACATGTCACTTAAAACACGATGTAAGTTAATCGACCTGATCATCCCTGTCACAATCTCAAAAGAACGCCCTTCCAGTGTATCATTTTTTCTTTCAAGTAATGGGATTTTTCATCCAGGAAAAACACACTTCACTGAAAGGAACTGGGGGAGATGTTAAACAACCACTGATCTTCGAACTAAACTTTTGTTCACTAACCTGTACACATTTGTGTAAAAGATGAGTACTGTTCAGTCTGGTTTCCACGCTGTTTGTTCTACTTGTATTTAGTTTCCCAAGCGTTGATTCCAACGAATCCGGCGACTTTTAGTCGACATGAAATCTTTACTTACAGCCTTGAATCGCCAAAGCCACTAGTCTGTGGATCACTGGTTGTCACAGTGGAAATGAATAGAAAGGCCATTGGGAGTAAAATGTTTGAAGCAAAATTGTGAGCATACAATCGATTTTACAAGAGATCATAAAGTGGAACTTTGAGATCAAGGAAATTTTAAATCATTGCAATTGAGTACGTGATTTTCATTTGTATATTGTGTGGTATATACAGTCAAATAGGTTCACTACTCCGTTGTGAACCTCTCTGAATGTGGTATCAATTCTCTCACTAGGCACGGCTGATAATTCATTGGATAATTCTACGAATATGTAGTGTAGAATTAGCGAGTTACCGTGCATACAGAACTGCTCTGTAGTCATATTCCTTTTGTACTGGAACCGGTTGCCAAACGTTTCGATCAAAGCTAATTCCTTCGAGAGGTTCAGAAAACTGCTAATCGGCACGTGCGCTGAAAGCAACACGCACTGTCATTATCCAGACTACCATTTTGTGGTACAACCACGTACCATCAAATGTGTATGTCCTCACCTCGTTTCGGTCATCGATGGTGATATGTTTTGAAGCTGGCTAATTCCAACAAACATCCCTTGACTCCAATTCAAACCTTTTTGTTAAAAAGAACATATAATCGGGCAATTGCGTGGACACGACAATTTTCCTAAATCTTTATGTCACAGTGCTTGATTTGCACTTGCTAATAAAGCAAGGACCAACAGATATTTTCTTACCCATAATTATTTTCAGTTTGTCTTTCGTGCTAGACACCGGAAAAAACTTGCCAGAACATTTAACCTCACGTTGCGTGCAAACATCGAAATACAACAAGGAGCACTTACATTTCATATGTGAGTCTTGTATTGTTCATTAGATGTGATCAGTGTCTAATATACAATTTACGTTGAGCTCAAAATTGGGCCGAACTCTTAATTGTCACAAATGTTGGATTAATTTCATGCACTGGAATAAGAGCAAACTCGTCGATCGATAATACTTGCTCCACTGCGAGCACATTCTGATATTGGATTTAGCGGGAGCCAATCTCGCTCTAACCCAATAACACTCTCTATGTGATGTAGGTGAATAATCAGCTGCGTATCACTGTGTGAGCATCATTTGTGAGTAGTATGTATGAAAGCCCTTAGACATAATACAAATTTGATCGCAGCTCTAGCTTTCAGAGTAACTTTCCGGCCAGCCTCATTTGAAAGGAAGCACTAGGTTTCAACTTTGTTAGAGCCCACTACAAAACTGAGATTTACACATCAGTTGCACATGTGTAAGTCAATAGTTTTGAATACTGCACTACTGAAATCGCACTAGACATGACCGAATTATGATATCCGTAAGCACAATCCTTTTCACCCTACCAGCAAGGATCCAGTTGCCCGTAGTTTAGAAGACCTACTTGGCACAACAGTGATCTTTCCATGAGTGGTTCCCCGTCGAAATCAAACAGTGAACTCTTCCGCAAGCAAACATGGAAATGGTTATCCAATGCCGCGTGCTACGTCGTTACAATTGAAAATCACGCAAATAAATTATTGAATAAAGTCAATGGAATAATGCACTTTTTAAACACCACATTTTGCCAATATTTTTAGCCGTACCAATGAATGCGTTTTCATTTGCATTTCTGACCACTTCATCTATGTTTTATGTTCACATTAAATACTTCTAAAGATTTGCTAAATACAAAAACAAAGCGGACTGTTTGGACGATTTAGTATTTGTTAACAACAGTTTTACATAGTTACTTAATATGCTGATCACGCTAACTTGATCTCCAACTTAGATGGGTTGTATCAAATCAATTTATGCTAACATTTTTTGTCACTGCGGACAATCGATCATGTGCCTGCATGTCGTTTTGCAATGCACTTGTTTGTTTGAAGGCAGTAAGTCTGGGTGAAAAGAAATACAAGACTATGATGCGTAAGTAAGATGTGTATGGAATATACTAAATACAAACTCTTGCCAACATTTTGGTTTCCAACCTCACAGTGTGCGTCATCAGTACTTTACATGTTGTCTCGCGCATCGGGCTTTCTATATACCATTAAGAAGCGCTCCGTTTCGATTGGTACGCAAATGCTCTAAGATGATTGCTGTACAACGAATTTGTCTGAACATAGCGAATAGTCCACAAAAACAAACCCGGATTGCTTTATCCTCATATATCTCTGGATACTGACTAACCACGGTCCTCCGGTTAAGAGCACAGTTCAGAGGAATAATCACCTCTGTCAGCACTCTGTGTAGGCTGAGAGTTACCTCAGAATGATGACAAGTCCTGTGACAAAAGGTTCGAAGTCGTTTACTCACGAAACCTTGCCAATTAACGTCAAACATCGTGAGTGTATTGAATGCCGGAAGGTAGTTGAACTGTGGACTAGGTACAACAACCGTAGTGGTGGTCGAGTTAGAAAACATTTTGTGTGTTTTGCATAGGTTTTCTGACTTCAAAAATGTGCCATTCGTTACACTATACTACTTAAGGAGCAGTGTTGATTCTGTTGTCAAATTTTCAAAAGGAATTTCCCTTCATGTTTAATTATCGAATTTTCTATATTCAACGTTACATTCGGAAGATCTATCGATTCGAGTATTCAAAAACTCAAGGCATCAGCTCGGAACTAATCAGCTGAGAATGGGAAAAGTGTTTTTAATAAATCATCTAGTGCGTGTCACGTATATCAGTTGTGGGAAACTCAAGACAACTAGCATTCTAAATTCGTTACACTATACGACAAGTGATTTATTCAATCACGCCAGCAGGTTGTCACTAAAGTGTAGTTATGCCAAAATTACGTCTCCTTCTACAGTCGTTATAACCAAAGTCAAGCATTGATTTAAGCAAACCATGTTTAATCTACGTAATTACGGAGCATATTTGCCTGTAATTCGACTACACAGTTGCCAACTCGAACGATACCTAATTTTGTTTGCTTATATAAATCAGTGCTCACCAGGTTAACATGCTGCATAAAAGCACGTCACTTTGACTTCGAAGAAACTATTGTCAATGCATTACTACGTGCAGTCGGTTTATTGAGCCGACCGTGGTAAAACTGATTTGTGCAATGTTGCAAACCGAGAACGAGTTATTCGCATGATGGTCTAATTAATTAAATATTGGTCAGTTCCGGGGATAAATGGATTTAGCACGCAATCAGAATGTGGTTGAGGGAAAATCAACGAAAAAATTAAATCCCAAAAGACGCAAGATGCTTAAAGTGGGTGGATCGAATGTTGACGACAGTTTGATATTTATGTTCGTTCTCTTGAGGTTGACTATTAGACGATGGATGTGGCAAGGGAGATGAGAGTTTGTTGGAAACGGTGAAAGCTATTCCATTGTCAACTGATGGTCAACTGTATTTTTTCATGGTTTAACGAAAAGCGCTTCAAGCGATATACAATAAAATTAATCAGAATGCGGGTGCTTTGAATTTGTGACTCATAACTAGAAAGAATTTCTAAGCTGGCGCTTCAGTCAGCTAACTAACTGTTACCCAGTAATGTTTGTACGACGTGTGGCGTACAATGTTTGGATTGAGATGTGCAACGTACTAACACGAATTCTATTTGTTTCAAGATGAATGTCACCCACAATTGATCATCGCTGTCGCATTCTCATAAACGTTCCAGTCGGCCCCTTTCGAAAATGAGCATTATACTCAAGTTTCGCTCTAAGTAGAGCTTGCTAGTAATGCCTATCCTTTCCACTGCTGGGAGTAGAACTCCAGCCATGATTTTCGTGAGGCAACCGTGTTTGCCACTGCGCCATTGACCTCACATTGTTAAGGCCTACTTGAGAGATAGAAATTCTGACACTTGCTGCCTTGAAGTTAACCGGTAGGTTGACATAAAAATTCCGGTAGGAAAGTCTTCGATATCAATTTTATTCTCCAAAAGTACTTTTGTGGGTAAGTCAGGGGGGCAATTGACCGATTTTGAATCCATGTGGTAGGAAAGGTCTTATAAAAGTGTTATCATTCAGTCTATAAGTGTTTTTACTGGACAACATATGTTAAATAACTATCGTTTTCAAACAATAGCTGTTACCACTCGTAGATATTTAAAGCTTTTTTCCAGCTTCCGTGAGTCTGATTTTTTACACAAACCTCAAAACACATGTGGCGTTTGCCGTCTAGTAGCGTAGATTTTGACAGTTTAAGAGACCCTCATATTCGACGGGCACTTCAGATCGATAACTGTTTATCTTGTTCAGCGCTGTTTTGCAAACAGTGAGCGGTGGAACCGATATTTTTCAATTCCCCTGATATCTGATTAGGCTTGTAGAAAGGAATACACTGTCTACTACATCAGTAATACTAAGTTTTAATGCGCGTAATTTGAATTTAGACGGGACAGTATTACTGTCCCCAGACAGGATGCGGGTTAATGTATACAGGAGAGCCTCTGTTTACATGAAACCGTTGTTGTTGTCAGTCGATAATGAACAGTGGCGGTTGTCTCTTCGAAAGTTTCAAAGATCATGCGTTATTTCTCTAGAACCATTATTGTGTAGAATAAAAATACAATACTCTTCACTCTCTAACGAAATTGTTTGAAATTTGGCAATCTTGTCAGTGTTTGAAAAGCTAGTTTGAAATTTGTCGCCACAAGCGAAAGTGGTTGAGCGTTCACATATGATAATTCGGTCGTGCCTAACGTGAGGTCAATGGCGCAGTGGTAAACACGGTT
>JTDE01000632.1:36942-69889 GCA_014338405.1 Paragonimus skrjabini miyazakii
CCTTTCACCCATTTCAGCTTCGCGGAATGGTTCCATTATGTTTTACAGTTGCTCCGGTATGAAAACCTATAATTGAATAGATAGTTTCGAACTGGATATTCAAACAGGTCAAATTTAAATTGGTAGCAATTTGTTACAGCTCTGTTGTTAACCCGTCTGAATGATATTTGCGTTGTCTGCACCACAGATGACTCGTTGTGCGGTTGATGTTTTCTGATGAAAGGAAACGAAATAATCGCTACTTACAAAATGTAGTGCCATTTTTTGCAATTATCCTTCGGTCGAAAGTTTGCAACTGAACTGACGTTTTAGCTGTTCTGGCCGAAAGTCTAATGAGCGTTCCATTCAATGACATAGATGAAACTTCATCTGTTTACAAAAGGTTGTCACAATTGTTGCATGAAGATAGTGAGTTTTTGGTGCGTTTTTATCCAGTGACGAAACATACTTTTGTCCTAATGTATCCCGAATATACTAGAAATATTGTTTTTTAGGCATACGGATATATGGCTTGAATTTGAAGAGTCACAGTTTAGACAGACTGGTGAAGTACCGGTTGGTAATCTTCTTGGTTTAACGCTTGCTGACACTTTTCTGTTTTTTTTTTAACGAGGAAAACCACTTTCAGGTCATATCTATTCTACTGCATATTGCGTTGGTAGCATGTTGTGTTTTACCCCCCATGGTTATATTGTTAAGCTCTGTAATATACTGAATCCATTATATTCGCATTTGGCTGTAAATTTTTAAGTCGATACTTAAAAATACCTATGTCTTTCGGACGTTTCAGTCACAGGATGGTTAGATGGAACATTGCACCGGTCCACCTGGTGTGGTTTTGTATCGGTCACCATTATTCCAGAATTGGTTATTCATTTGGTTATTCATTGGTTATTCATTTTGGTTTTCCAGACTTGCACGACCAATAATTTGGTTCCGGAATGCGAGTTGGCTACGCACAAGTTTACTAACTTCCGTGACAAGCGGATGCATGTCAAACGGGTCGCACACACTGTGCTCAGGAGGAATATTTTCCTACGGCTGCTAGGTTGAGATCACCCTGCGCAGTACTTTTCGGTAAGGGTCTCGAGTTGGCTTGTATTAAAAGTGTTCCGCAGACCAGTCACGCTTGTTAGAGTCAACTTAGGGAAATATGTCCCAGTAACGCTAAATGTAATTCACCGGACCAATTTAAATCTAATGTTATCCGTCAGTTTACTTATAGTTGTCGGATGACCTACGTCGGCACAGCAAATCGATGTTTTTGTCTACAAATAGCAAAACGTGTCCTCAAGTTGATAAATGCTTCAAGTTGAACAGGGCAGTAGCTTGGCTGGGGAAAAGCAGCGAGACCAGGAGGCATTGATTGTGAAGTACATCTGGTTGGGCAGTCATCTGCCGAATCCGATGGATTGATTCACTATACTGTTTTGCAACCCAACATTGAAACGTTTGGTTACCATTGATGTCTTGTTGATCGTGGGTGGTCGACTAGATGTGTGATCGCAAATGATATTGTCTCATATCTAACCTCTTCTCTGGTAATGACCTTTCAACATATTTTATCCGTTCAGTTGTACGCCATTCATATCATATTCCAGTTTGAATTGTTTGTAACTTAACTAACCCAATGCAGAGGTTATACGAACTATAGATACTTTACAACATATATATTCTCCCTCCTTTGAAGGTGGGATTTTGTCTGGCAGAATGTCCAATGTCCGTCACAACGTGACTGGAGATTGATACGGCGAGACAGCCTACGCATCTCTGTGATATAACGGGCTATACCGGACGGTGTGATGATCACACCGACAGAGTTACTCGTGCCATGTTGGCCAACAGGTAGAGCTCTGACGAACCAGTTTCCCGGTCCTACTGATTGAGGGTTGAAAGAAGGGTGGCGTCCTTTTCCGGAAAAATTCTAGTTTTAATTCATTGCCACTCACCCAATGATTTGTGGTACAGGCTTCTGAGCCACAGGCTTTCATCGAACAATCCACTCGTTATCCTGTCTTGTTCTGAGCGTCCTGACAGTACCTCATCTAACGTACACCACTGAATACTCACAACCCCAATACTATATCGACCGTCTCACAGTGTAGATTCACTCATCCCATTCGCTGCATAGGACAGTGACTAGGCAAAACTTGCTACAGCTGATCCGTACCGTTACTGTCCCACCCAGTTTAGTTCTCAAGCCGTTCCCGGCCCCACTTCTGGTAGTTATTCTACAGGTCCTAAGACAGATATAGCTGTTCGTAGTAATACTGTTCTGTGAGTCTAATCTTTACAACTCAGCCCCCGGTTCTGCTCGTCCCTTGCTTACGTCTAAATTACGAATTAATATGGGTGTTCTCAATGGTCGCACTCTAGAGTAGATAGGTCAACAGGCAACTTTCGCGCGGACGATGGACTAGTTGAATGTTGATGTCGGGTGCATTTCAGAGATCAGTTGAGCACCAGTGGGAACCACGAATGTGTGGCTGTCCATGATGATGATGATGAAGAGAAGGAAGAGGGACCAGAAACCAAGACGGTAGTCAACGTATCGGACTGGCAGTACCCGCACTATCTACTCGATATTAGCTAAACACTTCGGGTGACTTCACGATCACTATAACCGGTCAGATTGGTGTTGGCATAGTTCTCAGCTCGATGGCAAAAGAAGCACCAGCAGATTGGTTTCTTGTTGGCAGTAGAATGTGTCATCTGCTTAGCTGGTTCTTTTAAGGATAACTTTAGGTGCAGTATCTTTGGAAATTATTTTTTGGTGTCCGTTTATATTCCAGTCGACCGTAGTGATGTCGGTGTCAAGAGCACCTTTCACTCAGACTTATTTGCCCTCCTTCGGTTGGTAAATGACCGGAGGTATGAATGCTCAGGTCTGCCGCCTTAATAAGGCCTAGTCTCGTTTAGTTGGCAGGTTTGGGATAATATCACATTGTTCGGGTAATGGCGAACGCCTGTTACAAATGTGCGCTGAGCACAAACTATTTTTTGGCTAACATTGTTTTTTCATTCTGCGTCACTATTATACTTGGTCTCCGACTCAGATTTGGTCTCAGATAGATCGCAGGGCTGTTAGTTATTGTGGCAGTGTTACATTCAGGACAGCCATTATTATTGTAACATATACATGGATTAAGATCTTGCGCTAGTACGTTGTCGCTTTTTTCCAGGCTTTGCTAGACAGCGATTTCATCAATAGCTACGGCTGGTCATTGAGAAACTGGTCGTACCGTCGGCAAAGCATGAATACCAAATCGGTCTAGAACACAAACCAAGCCATTCTTACCCCAAAGTTACTAAGAGCTGTTGGACTCAAATCATATAGGCCATTCAGAAAGAAGACACTTTGGCGTGACGCGCGGTGGTTCTTGAGTTAAACATTTCAGGTAAATCGGTAGAGGTTTTAGAGTCGTCCGGAGCTTATTTTGGTAGTTCATGTGACATGTTTGGGATAGATATCTGTAATAAGCTGAGGCGTTGGTTGATAATTGATCATGAGGCTTGGATATTGGAGGAAGTTAAATAAACGGAAGCCAATTTCGGTTCACAGGACACCGGTAAACTGATCAAGCTTATCCATACTACTTATGTAGGGCCTCATCCTATCAGTGAACCTATCCTCGAGGCAGCCGGCATAGTCATCAGTAATAAGTTTAGAAGGTTGGAGTGCTGAACGCAGCAATTTGAGAATCTAATTAAGTGGTCTATTTCTACTGTGTTGCCGCTAAAAACTCGCAATGTAGCACCCTGGTCAGCAGGTTCATGATCACCCACTAAAACTGAGGTCTGTAATAGTAGTTCGGTTCCCAAACGCCACAGGACTGCTGATCCAAATGATTTCGTGCTATCACTTTTCAATGAACATGGGTTAAGCCTCAATAGGGGCTTGGTTCGCTTAGTTCGAGTTATGTGTATGAGAGAGTCCATACTTCTGTGCTGGAGTCTTTCGAAAACAGTTCGCATATTTAAAAAAGGAGTCACGGATTCCTGCGAAAACTTATGGAGGGATTAGTTAAACTCCACTTATTACTTAGGTCCTCGCCCTCATAAAGTCCCAACGTGGATCTCCTGCCCGGCGAAAAACGAGCTGATCATACTAATGGTGATGACTAGTTTTGTTGTATCACAATTTTCAAGCGGCACAAACAGCGCTAGATGCTTTTTTACGCTCCGCTGCATATTTTGGAATGCGTCTTGTAGCCGCAAAATAGAAGGTGCTCCTGCAAGATTACTGTAATTACGCAGGTTCTATGTTGCCCAGTGAAATTGTGGAAAATTTTGACCAGCTTATTTATTTGGGAAACTGTATCAACGGCGGCGGAGATGTAAAGAACGAATTAGAACTGTGTATCTCCAAGGCTTGGACGGTGTTTGCTAATCTAGGTCACCCTTAGCTACAGAGAGGCCTCTTTGTGAGTTATAAGGTCCGTGCATATAAAGCGACTGTAAGGACTGTGCTACTTTACGTTTTTAGACTTCGCTGTTCGTAGTAGAAACCGTCATCAGGTATTTGACCATCGATATCTTTGTTCGATCACTTGCATCAGCGGGTAGGCAACGAGGAAATTATGAAGCGGATGTTCGATGGTGATTGCCAAGCGAAGTGTTTTGTTAACTGTTTATATTTACGCACACCTATATGTTCAAGCCATATACCACGTTTTTCACCTAGTCATCTGCCACACTGGGCGCTCTTTCCGGACGTTGCAGCCGACTAGTTCAGTTTGCCAGGTGGGTTGAAGATGACCTGGTGTACAGAAATAAATTTGTTCACTAAGGTCACTAAAGTACTGAGGCAAGGATATGCACTACTGACGAGCTCTAATGAGGACGAAACTCTAATGCCGGCTGGAACGTTTATGAGAGTGCGATGTGTGCGATCGGTTGTGGGTGGTGTTCAACCTGAAATTAACCAAAACCCCGATTGCTCATCAGTTCACTAAGATGTTTGCTAATGTAGTTCGAATTCGCCTTCTGAGTTGGGGACCTCACAAGTTACACACTTGGTGGCTGGGGACCTTAAGTGAAATGTTGACTGGATGGACTCAGTGATGTGGCTATTGTCGTTGTTTGACTGAGCTGTATGTGAAGGAAGTGAACTTAATAACGTTGAGCAGTAAAAGCCGTAAGGAAGCTGTCTTGCTTACAATGTCTCACTATCACGCATAGCTCGATCGTCTGTTTACAAGGTGTAGGCACCTTGATGTTGAATGTTTCAGTACAAACCTAGTTATTTTCAGTAGTCATCTCTTTTCTTCTCCAGGGCTTGTTTCATTTCATGGTTGCAAAGTCGTTGAGTATTAGTGAGAATCACTGGTGAATTAATGTGTATGATGTTGATGATGGTGGTGATCAGGGTGAATTTTCAATGTTCTGTAGTATCAGCCAATGTAAGATGCGGGTTACCAGTTTATCAATACACTTACGCGAAAAAGTCTGCGATCGAAACTTGAGCTTTACATCTAGGGCAAAATCCCTGAAAAACCTTGCGAATTCGGTTAGTTTACCAAATTCAGTTCTGTCTAATTGGTGCAAATCTGCGAAAGTGAGTTTACTGTTTATACAGAATCTGCTTCCGCAGAAAAGCTCTCTGCCCTATTTTGCCTTGGAGTTGCAATGGCGCATCTTTTTTTTAACACTGTCGTCAACACGAATATTACGTTGTGATCAGCTGTGCTGATTAAGTAAAGTAAAATTTCGGCATCTATCTTAGACTGTGTAGCCCTGAAAATTTAGGCTACTTGTCTACCATGTGTTACTTAATGTGAGATGGTATTTGCCAACTGAGCAGTAGCACCATGAATAAGCCAATAAACAGTAAGCCTGGCAGTGTGTCAGATGAACAGCTTTCTGATTTCTCTATAGTTCGAGGAGTGAACCGATTGCGAACTATTCGAGGCTTCGACTATTTCCGAACAAACAACACAATCGAAAGGCCCAAACGTGACAGGCGCTGTACCAAGTGAGGTACGAAACTGTCCTAAAAGTCTAGAATTCTGCCGTGATATTTATCAGTAACACGATTACAACGTTCGCTTTGTTGGACTCCAGCGTGAATTGTTGAAATGGCCATCAGGGTTAGTCAAACCTTTGGATCATTTAGGAGATTCCATGTAACATTGTGTGTTGGATGGATAACTGAGTGTGAAATTTCTGAGTTCATGACATGGATTCTTAGCTCAGCTGGTAAAGCGCTTGCATAGCTTGAACATGCTGTTTTTAACTTTTAGTTTTGTTAAGCTGAGGCCCATAATTTTCATGAACGTGTCTCTTCTAAAATTTATCAATTTTACCATACCACTTACCAGTAGTACACTGTTTGTATACATTTTAACAAATGTCAGACCGTTTCGTTCAGGTTGGACTCATCGATTGACTGATTTGAATATCTGCTTCTGCTGCTATGTTGACTAGTAATTTACCGTTCATCAGAAAGACGTTGACAAGCATGGATTAGACTATGGATGTTTTAACTGCATTCATAAGCTCGTCATATACAACTCTGGCACTTTTGCCATGGTATTCATCACATGTTCAGCAATAATAAAGAACAGAAAATAAATTAGATACAACTGCCGAAATAAAACTGGAACCGTATGAATCTGTATTTGTTGAACTATAAATTAAACGCCAAGAAAGTTCACATTATTAAACACTTATTCATTCATTAAACCCAAATGAAGCGAGGAAAGGATTCACTGATTCTATGTAATTAGTCCTGTTGTGTTGCATTAGACTTGATCAATTTATGAATCACTTCGCAGGTTTGCATAAATATCTTCATACTTCCGAACATACTGCTAGCCTCAAAAGTTTGTAGGTAAATTTTTTGTATGATATTTAATATGATTCCACAATAAACGTGATGAAGTGTGAGCGCATAAAGCCATGATTTAGAGTTACGCTTTCAGTTAAGTGCCAGGAATATGACCTAACATGACAGTCACTGGATGTAGCTGTTTGCAGAAATCGTTACATATTTTAATGATTCCCCGGTAAAATTCGTGATATAAGTAGGATGTGTTTAGCTTGATGAAGAATCAGTGAAAACGAGCTTGTTTGTTACACAATATAATGTCCACTTCCACAGATGAGTTGAGTGGATTGTCCATACCAGATGGAGGTCAACACACTGCTATGTTTTAAAGCTCGTACTCCTCATTTCACCTAAATATTTCGTGAATTATAAAACTTACAGAATGTACACACGTGCAATTGACTCATGAAACCTTTGATCATTTTGAGGCAAACACGTCGAGGTTCGAATTACAACCAGTCAGTGTTTTAAAGAGCTAAATATTTTATATAAATTCCTTGCAATAGTAATGTAGTCGTGTAAACTTTCAATTATATTGCTGCTATTTTTCGATGCATGCGAAAGACATTTGTCACAAAATACGTGTTCCATTCTTGCTGAAAAAACATAAAACCCAGCGAAAATATTGTCAACTGAAAATTTAATTTGAGTACACCGTTTGGACTGATTGAGAAATGCATCTCCTGTGGACACACAACAAGAGAGGTTGTAGTTGACAGATGTTATCAACGATGATGCACTTACTTCCGTAGGTATTCCATATCGTTCAGAGTAATTCAAAGTGATTGGACGGTTGACATTGCTTCCTGTCACAGTGTTATGATTCCCATTTCTATCAAAGAGCTAGTAAGTATTTAGACAGGCCACATATTGTGATGAATTTTCAAACGGAAGGTGCAAGTATCCCAACCCCGGCGGAATACTTCAGCACGGGGGAGGTACGTCCAAGAGCCCACAGCAAGCGAATCGGGAACAACCTGAGGGTACCGGATAAACCATCGTACAAAAGGATCGGACCAACGGACGAAGAAAGGCAGGCGAAAATCCATCCGATAGAAGGCATCGGCCACAAACAAACCGGGCCAAACTGCACACGATGTGTGGGCGGAAACCGGGGTTTCTGTGGACTGGAATTCTGACTCACAAATGCGAACGCGCACGTAGCATGGTAACCTGCGAGTTGGACAATAAAGATTGCACTTTTTGCTAGAATTGTACTGTTTCAGAGAATTGTTTTCTACTGGGAACTTTTACTTAATAACTACATCGCGACCCGGGCTAAGTTTTTTTTCATTGGGAAAGATTCCTCTTCGTAGGGATGCTCTCCAAGGGACCACTGGAGTGCGTTCATTTCTCACTTTCGTTTAATTTACAGACAAACGGTAGGGTCAAATTTTACCTTTCAAGATGTTTAAATTTAACTTCGATCCGGACAGGCTAGTTGTTCTCTTCGTGACGTGTTTCATAGCAAAACAGAGGACTAGGTGCCTTATCGTTAGAATCGTTTCATACTTGAAAGCACTTAACTCCAATGCTGCTGGCCTTAGTAATCCGATTCACAGGATGGTTAACGATGCGCACACATGGCATTCTGGACTGAAGTTTTTTAGACGTTCGTTTGTAAGCTGGTCACCGTGAGTAGTTTCTTCCACAAACGGATCGATGGAACTTAATAATCAGCACTGTGTATGAATAAAGACGCGGCAATAGAACCACAGACTTAGTTGTTCATACACAAATGGAGAAGCTGACAAAAACGGACTGCATGGTTGTAACTCAGGCACTAGCTGGGCAACCGGGAAACTTTGCACTTTTATATGGAGATAAAGAAAGGGGTAGATTGCTAAGTCCTAGTTAGACAAGCGGACAATGAGTTAACAGAAGAGGGACAATTCGACCTGTTTCCAATAAATTTGCCACTCGCACATAAAAACAACAATTTTGCATCCAAAAATGTGGTAAATAATGGTTGATTAGATAAAAAGCTCAAGAGACTGGAAACGTGATACTTATGGTGAACTATCCAATGTCACTAATCTTGAATCGCTCCACTGACCAGCAAACCTGTGATCGATCAACCAAAATTAAGGTTCACATTATGGTTAAATATTGTGGAAACGGATTGATGTAAGCAAGCACTGTGCGTCTATTCCGACCCATTCCAATCCTACTAAATATATATAAGAAGTAACGAGAAATTGTCTATTTAGAGTACACACACACACACGCATTGACACGAATTGAAATTCAATCCTTTGGGATTTGTTCGTCCCCAAACTTTCAAAAACGACATTCATTCATTCTATTGTACGTGTGAACCAATCAGAATCTATTTTTGCAACTGAAAGCATAATCAATTCGAACAAAATGACTAAGAACCTTGTTGTTAAGAGAACACGACCTGTTTTCGTTTTTACCCTGTCTGGTTGGTTGTGGAAAAATCCATCCTTCAGACCAACTTTATTATCTCTGTATTCCGCTGCAGATTGCTGACGCTTGTGGAATTGCCAGAAAAACAACGTGTTGCCATAAAAATTTTATTTGAATATAATGACTATCGCCAACTTAAGATAGGTAATTAAAACTTGTGGATACTTACGTATGATAAAATAGATGGCGTATTAAAAACTTACGGTATGATTTCAAGTCAAAGATTGCTACCATATGTTGTGAATAACTCCTCATTGACAAAAGTGGATATTACAGGATTTCATTTTACTTTCTAACTGTTTTTAATCACGAAATCAAAGTAACAGAACATAAAGGATATGCTAATAGCAACAACGATAAAAACGTTGAGATTTACATGGAAGGATGACTTTTATCAATGTCCGCTTTGTAGTTCTGTTCTTTCCATAAGTAATACGAAGAGGTTAGATGTGCTGCACTGTGCAGATACAGTTATATGTCACGTAAAACAAATGCTTTCAACAAGGGTACAGGTTGGTTTGTATGTTGGTATACCTGATCCGTCAAATAGCGAACTGGTTTGGAATGTGATTTCCACATTTGTTCCATGTGCTCTTAACTGGACTTTGAAATGTTTCCATTCACTTTTAAGTCACCGTTCAGATTTACAACTTCAACACAACGCTGCCGGATTGACCTTTGCATATAACTTTTGCTATTTCCTACAGTCGGGTAACGTGACCCTGTTGGTTATACATGGATTTCTATAAGTTGTGGGACAGCGAACGCCAAATATCACAGTATGAATACATTTACGCGGCGACGGAGAGTATCAGCGTTTAGAATGACATTCCGCTTGCAACAAATGAACAATTAAAGAAAGGGCGATGTCCATTCATAAATTTAAAACGTTTACTTATCCCTGACATGTTTGTTTCATGTAGTAATCGATCGACTGCAAGCGTATTGGCGGATCTGGAAGTTTCTAAGTAAAAAACCCACGCGTGTCCAACGCTGTGGAAAAAACTGCATAGATCCACAACATTTTATATACCATCAGTCTCACTTTACTCTTGACGTATCAATCAATCTTATCTGGTCAGTTATGTCGTTTCTGGACAGCACACTAAAGGTAACCTGTTCCTATTTCGTTGCTTACACAAATACTGACAGGTTTATTGACCATAAGGTCACGTGCACAGCAGTTCATATTTCTTTAAAACGTCAGCGTTACACAGTTACAATGGTAATTATTGAATAACTGTTCATTGTAATGTAGATTAGTTGAAGTGACCATGTATATTGAAAAAAAATTGCACATAAATGTCTGTCTTTTGATTTGCTTCCTCCATTATCAGACAACATTACACGGACCTCCAACCCAATTAATTAGCTCCAATGTGTGACACTCATCGCATTAGCATCAAACTCGCTTTGATCATCCAAACTCAGCTCCACAGTGGTGACCAACGTAAATTCTGGTGGAACCTACGTTGTGAAGTTCATCGGGAAATTTCCGTACTTCACACACCCATCCTGCTGTTTACGAACAAACATCGCTGTAGTTAAAGAACAACCCACCATTGTCTGTCATAAGTGTTTTATTCCGAGAAAGTGGAAGGTCATCCTAGCCGACTTCAACCGTTTGATTTGGCTCAAAATCATCTAACCATTCAGTGACTCATGATATTATCCGTTATACACTGTCCAGAGGACTATATCAAGTTACTGCAGATTGCGTAGCAAGTTCCGTGTTTCGAACAATGTCACAATTCTCGGTCATTGCTCCAGGTCCGTTTCTTGCTGAATGACTGATGGTTGCATTTACTCCTCTATGATTTCGCCTTCAGTTTTTCAACACAAAAGGCGGCTTTGCTAGCTAAAGCCATTTTTATACCACTGACAACTTTAATAATATTTGACTCGATTGACTAAGGAATGACACCGAGACGTACAGTGGAAAACCTGCCCAAAAGTAGAGTAGACAACGCGATCGGGCCGTTTGTTACAATATATGATAATTTGCTACACTGCTGTTGCATGCCAATCACTAGTTAACTGTACAATTGTCTCACGAGACACCTTTTGAATCGGCTAGAGTTCTACTTGATCTGTTGCTATATGATTAGTTGCTAACGCAAATCTCACACTGCCCTCCAGTGATGGAAATATTAATCGCGTAATAGGGTGTCAAGAGGGGAACATCGGATTCAATTTGTATATAACCTCTGACATTTCTCCTGTTAAAAATTATCACCTCACTGACATTAAGTAAACAGCTTGAGAAACATAGACACTTTTATCCCTAGGTTGGTTTGTGCTGGTTGACGGAGTACACTTATAGTTACACTCGTCCTCCTAACGCAGCTCTGACTAATCTGATCTCCGAAGGATCCGATCTGGTTTGCAACCTCACTGCGTGACTGAAACTGACGTTTGTTTTTACAACATCCATAACAATTCAAAGGACTTTCAGATCAGTTAACTCAATAATATATTCAATTAGCAGAGTTGCACTAACACAAGGTCAGAGTCAGGTTTCCAGATGATTTCTGTTGAGAATAAATCGAAATCTTCTTCGTCACTAGGCCGCGATTGCAATATGTAATTCAGCAGAGTGCCACTGTATACTCTGAAATATGGCTATTGTACCGGAGCTTTGTTCACCCATTTTGGGATAACAGCTAGTTCCCGAGTCATAATATTGCCCCCCCCAACCGTTTTCCTGTGACACTGTTATTCAAATTTTCTCTTATAGGATCGGTGTCATTTTGCACCGTCTAGTTCGTCGGAGTTGAAGCGCTTTCATTAGAAAAGGTTATGTTGTTCTCTTCATATGAACACCACAACAAGTTTGTGGCTACTGAGACCCACGTCGAAAATAATTTACAACATATGTGACATTTTTTACTTAGTACATTTAAATTTTCCAGTCAGACAGATGGCTTTACGATTTACAGAATTGTAAGCTTTTATATCCAGTTTCGGTTACAGCTATTTCCTTGATGTCCCGAAATTGCATTAAATCAAAATCGGCCTTCGCCTGATCCATCTGTCTAGTTTTATATGGTTTTCATTCTTTAATTTTCTGCATGTAATGCAAAATAACTTTCTCTGATCGTTCGGTGGTGTTCACAGTTGTACGGTTAACAAACCCTAGTCATTCGTGACAACCTGTTTAAATGCGCTGCTATCCAGCCTATACTAACAAATTGCCGATATTGGAGCAATGACCTAGCATCGTGTTCTTTGATGAAGATTCTAGTGTGGCTGTCTACCAGATACTTTGATGAATAAGTTAGAGACAGATTGTGTTTAATACGACTGCAATTTGTGCGACAACCCACTCATACTGTCTTTGTAGGGAAATCGTCATATGATTTATATAATCGAAGATTTTGACCTTAGCATGATCGATCATGCACAGATAACCTTGAATACAGGACTCGTTGAACAGATAATCTACTCAAGAGCTGACCTGGACAGAAGCGTAGATGATTTGCAGGGTTGATCGTACTTACGGTTACATTTCATGCATTTATTCAGGACACGTTTGGAACAGTACGGTGTTTACCGTTGCTAAGTTGCCGCCCCTTATTAGCGGTGAAATTATGTTGCAGCGACACATCCGCTGTGTCACCTGGTGAACAGTTGTTGACATGGTAGCTTGAACGTTACCACAGCGACCAAAACCGGGACTTCCCCGACGGAATTGTTTGAAACTTATGAATAATGAACGATGCATATGTAATGTGGTCTTTCTCATTGTGAATTCTCGGTTGTTTACAGTTAGTTATTGATACTGCCTATGTACTTTGTCACCATGGTCAACGTGGTTAATATGCATCATTTGCGAGGTGATGTCAGAATCAACGATCAGCGTTTAACCCAGTCACTTCTGTCGATCGATATCACGTCCGATCAATTCAAAGTTCTCTATAACTAAATAATTATGGCAACAGGTGTAGTTTAGAATTCAGCTGACTTGAAATAAACATGAATTCAGGTAGTACATGAAGAAAATTTTCGTACACAGTGTTCAAATGTTTGACAGTCATTTCAAGTTAGTTTTCACATGCACGATAGCCGAAAAAAGAAACTAGATTGGTTTACGGGGTTCAGTCGACACAGGTCACGCGTGAAGTGCATTACCCTTTTCTGTAGTCATGCTACGGTTACAATAGTTGAGAAGACAATCATCTAGAATGAGTCCTATCATTTGTTGATGTTTTTACTATTAATAGATTCTAAATGCCAACAGTTCATATGATGTCCATTGAACCCCGTTTACTCATGCAAATATCATTTCTCATACTATCATATAGATAACCCCTTTGTTCATCCGATCGACCGTAGGCTTGTCCTACTTGGGATCAAGATAGATCACTGCCTATTTGCTTAGTTGACATACTTGATCAATGAGCCCACATGGAAAACCTCTTACATTCAAGTTACAAGATAATGGACCCGCCAAAACGTTTGTTTCCGAGAGGAACGTTTTTGAGAACATGCTAGGAATATTTGCATGAAAAGGTTAGTCAAGACATTTGAAAGCAAGACAGAAAAAAACTACACTTTTCATGACAAGTTCATACTAATCATTCTGCCTATGTTTTCTAACAACGATCAATATGTAGAACATGGCGCTCTATCAAGAACAGAAGTGTGGTACTTGCAAGTCCACAGAAAAATCGACAATTCAAAGAACAACATCAATACACATTAAAGATGGTCTAATCAACCAGTTCTAGTAACAGATGGCTGAATTTGATTTTGACCAACCGAGAGTGAAAAGCACGCTTTTGGTATTTGGCCCGAGATAGTTAACAAATACCAACCATATCTGACCACAATTTTCACATTTGTTTCATACGCTTAACTGGTCAGCTACGTTAGAAGATGATTAAAGACTAGAATGACTACTCAGAAAGTCCAGCTTAGGCTGTAAGTAGGAGGGTGGATAATGAAGATAGAGTGCTACGCATTATCAGGCTATTTTACAGAAACAAGAATGAACAGATATGAGATTGGAAGGATGGCTCGCATTACATCATTTACAACTTGGTTTACAGACCGGTTGCGATTGATTAACTAATTACAAATAAAGTTGGAAGAACACGATAAATGCCACGTGTTCTGTAACATAAATCATGATAACAACAAGTCATCACAGCATAATAATGCTGTACAAATGCATCAATAATTGAAGTCACGACAGCTTTGTTCCGAATAAAGGGGTATTTCCGGTTCACGGTACTGGATTCTCAAAACCAATTAAGATGTTTCACGAAGTGTAAACCTTCCAGTCTGGTACACAGACCCAATGGTCATGTGAAACGCGACAACAAACAAAATTCATCGCGTTCAGGTGTATTTCAACGTTAATCAAACTACTTTGTTTGTTACAGATAAGTCGGAATTAAATCGGGGAAAAACCGACAAATTTTATGTCGAAATTAGTACACAAAATGAAATAGCCAACAGTGTGTTGCAACAGACCAACAGCTGGTCTATCATAAAAACGCTAAGGCAGACCTAATCAGACTGAAAGTTCTCAGCGAATGTCACCGATGTTCTGTTAGCTTACCTCTTAAAGAGATAAACAGTGGGATATTTCTATCCGGGCTAGTCACGCTATTGTTGATGACTGGTCTAAGGAAACCCGCTTAGCCTATTCGTAATATCAACAAAAATTATGAAACTTTGTTTGCTATCTATATCGCGATTACTTTCATGTTTGCTTCTAAAGTTACTATATTGTGGCGCGCTTCAACGGTCTGATAAATGGAGCGAATTTTTCAAATCGCTCTATATATGGACAGGCTAGTTACAGTTTTATATCTCACTGTCAACTTCGTAGGTTTTTAAATCTCTGTTGACAATCGATCACTCCTCTTGATCCCTAGTCATGCTGTTAGCTTATATCATTTTGATACTCACTGTGTCCATCATATCTTGTATTATGACTGGCGGGATGTATACCGGGCTATGTTTTGAGATATATATATGCTGATACCTGTTTGTTCTTTCAGTACACTAATAGTAATTGTTTACCTTTTGTTATTAGAGCATTTCTTTAAACTGAGTTAAAGTTTCGAAAACATAAAACTTCGGCTTGACAATGTCGTCACTAGTTAACAAAATGAATTCTCTACTATCAAAGTATCACATCAGCTTGTACAGGTGTTTCGTATACGCCCTTTGGCGGCAATCGTAGTCAGCGAGTAGGAACTTGACAAGCTTACGGAATTAGGCATTTAGAGTGTACAGCCAGTCCATGACGATTATTCAAGTACTCGCAATCTACTTTAAACAGCGGTTATTTGAGAGTATTCATACCTCTTTATCGGGAATGTCTTCATAAGGCTCAAGAGACTGGTATTTAAAATAGTTCGCTTGAAACAATTTACTCCTCTTCCTAACCACATTTCAAGATTTGTAAACGTCCGCATGCCAGCATATTCGTTAGTCTTTCATGGCCATTTAACGACAAATCTTAAGCTCTTGAACGGACACGTAAGGTTCCTATCCCCAATTAACATCACACTTGAACAGTTGATTACGGTTGTTGTCAAATCGTATTTTGAACCGCGCGAGTACAGTCATACTTTATTCCCAGAACCTATCCGAATCCTTAGCCATCTCTATAACACGTCCTACCGACAAGATATTGTATGTCCATATCCATACCCGTATAATTCCTGGATGATTCTAACCTAGTTCCCTAGTGTTCATTGAGCAACCGAGTGTGTAACAAAATGAATAATTTTGTTGTCGGGATTGTATGACAGTAGATTAATAATCCTGTGGTTCCATGCTTACTTCAACCGCGAAAAGATTTCCGTAAAGATTTCCCTGAAGAAATGTTGGACTTGTAATGGTACTCACGGTTGAACGGCAAAGCAAGTTCATGGGTTGACATAAACATAACACAAGTAGAGACTTTAGGTTTCTTTTGCCTGGACTGACATAGTTTACTGTGAATAACCTGACCAAGAGGAGAGGTTTACTCTAGTGGTTGTATCAATTATCCGTCTCGATGGCTGTTCAGAACGTCAGAAAGCCGCGTAAATACTTAACTAAATAGTAGTACCATTAAACGACTGTTGTAAAACTATCCCGAAAGGAATATGGAATTAAGTTCATTACAAAACACACGCCCGACGAAAGTTTCTAACTTCGTCTGTGCTAATTTTACAACCGTTCCGCTGAGACTCTCTTATACACAAAGGTCTGCAGCGCAGTCTGAACTCTAAGTTTGATGCCTAATTACGATTATAAAAATCCTACAAGTTACCCTAACGAGTCTGTTGTCAGTGGTGGGGCGATATAAAACCAGGTGATCTAAAACGGAAACTGATGAGATAAACCACTTTGCAAAACATATTTTTGAGAAATAAATATTCGACATACAGACCCTTGCTCTAGAAGCTATCGGAAGTTGGAAGAAGGCAGGAAGCTTATTACAAAGAGCGATCTTGATGTGTTTACGATAAGGCGCCTCTGGTCTAGTTACATTTTTTATGAGATGACTTGGAAGGATTTGAAGAAAGTGTTTTGTCGAGATCCCGCCCTGGATTTGATATGTATCCATCACCCTTGAGATTGTGTGTGGTCAGTAGAGTGGTAGTAAACGTAATCTGCTCAAAAATCGTAGCTCACGTCAGGGGTGGGGCAAGAATTATCTTTACCACTGAGTTTTAGTCAAAACAAAACAACAGATACCGTCCGAAAAATTCTGGAGTAATGAGAAGACTATTACCACTACTTAATTTAATACTTGATGATGTAAATTGTGAAACTTGCCCTTATTTACATGGCTCGTTCTTGTTAAAACTCACTGGGAACCTGAACAAGTCAGAACGGGATTCAGACCGGAATTTGCACGTGTTTCTACCGGAGGACGCGACCTACAGTGTCTCGTCAAACACTAGTGGCCTACAGTATAATGTTTCTAACCTGTAAAATGAGGCATTAATATGTTAATTACCAGTCGTAGTTGCTGATCGTGGATGACACTTGATACAGTTATTTGGTCACCATACACATCCCAAGTGTGGCGGCGATGTTTCAGTCAAGTAGCACCAATGAAACTCCAATGACTGGCGTTCTAGAAACTCCTGGTTCACATTAGAAAGCAAATATATCTGGTTACAGCCAAGTAATAGGTGACTTGACTTATGTGAAGTAAGTATTTCTCAAAAGTAGTGATAGAATTCTTATTCTGATGGACAGTTCAGTCACTTTCTTTTGATAAGAAACAGTGGACCCATTAAAGGCATTAGTAACACACACCTACATAAATCTGTGTTCATGTGCAATGACCACCCCACCATAGAACCTCAAAGTAAATAGAGCAGAATCATCAGACATATTGCTTTAGGTAACAAACCACTTTTTGCTTCTCCACTGGAGACAATCGTTTAGATGTTAGCGTGGTGGAAAATATTTTGATGGTTGTCTTAATAAGGACATTGTGTACTTAAAAATGTTTATTGTTAGAATTTAGCATGGTCATCTTTGAGGGTCATTTCTTGAAAACGCCAGCATCTTTCTAATAATGCGGTCACTTGACAAGAGTGGTCGTAACAAGAGCCATCTTTGTAAATAAAAAACTATAGACCAGTTTAGTCGGTTTGTCTCTTTTAGTTGGCCTAAACGGTTTCGGTGGTAAGATCCGTATCTCCGTAACCGGTATTGACGGATAACCGTATATTTTTCGTTGTTTTGCTGTTAGGAGATTATTCCTGCGTTGATTAAAATAATTAACATGAACATTGGACAAGTAATGTGGGATTTCATTTGGTTCAGTTACCTTGTAAGTGTTATGCTTTGAGAGTTTTCCAGACGGAACAGCAGATTTTGCTTTGGTACCTAAAATATTGATGAAGAAAAAAATAGTACCTAATCTATTGTATGACTACTGAATTGGTGTTCAAAAGGTTTGATCTTGATTACCAATTCATACTGCTTAAGTTTCGTTGCGTTCGTCGTCTTCAAGTTCATTGATAGACTGTTGTAATTCAGTTTGTCCATCTCTTGATCATTTTGTACTTAGCAACCCAATATAATCTTCCATCTAAGAGGTAAAATTGTCTTGGTCTTATCAAACCTTTTATCAGATAGCAGAAGTTCAGGTAACTCAATCTCCCACTCTTATCGACTGACAGGTCCGTCTTGAACAACTGGACAGAATATCCCTTTCAACGTGAGTTCTTTACGAAATTAACCTACGTGATTCTAAGTAACAACAGTGCCGCGGTAACTGATTAGATTTGTATCACTTTTGATACACAGTCTGCTAGCACATCAAACTGGATAGTCGATCAGAGTACAGACTGATGTGATGAGGAAGCAGGAAGAACATGTTGGGCAATAAAATAAACGTGAAAAAACTGTCTAAAACAAGAATTTACTCTTTGTTAAATGTTCCAAAACGAGAGTGCTGTTGCACACAGAGAAGAACTACGCAAAAGAGTCCAGTATACTTTTAACCAGTTCATTTGCAAAAAAATTGCAAGCAGTTTGTATAAAAATTGCTAGTCTTACGTTGGCGACTGACGAGAGTAAATCGAAATGTTAACATCTCGCGATATATGTCTTCTCTCTGTTTTGACTAAAAGGATATAAGTGTGTTAGAGATGAAGCATATGTTTTAAAGTCTAAACGAATATCTACGAGAACTTTAGCAACCAATCACAGTTCCTCAGAGGTGTTGAAAAATCCAGTCGTAACAAGAAAGTCTACCGGCTTTCATGCCGCAAATCCTTTCTCTTTCAATTAACAACAGTAATCGTCCTCCAGAGGACGAACATTTTAGTGGGGTTTCTCTAGCTTCAGTCCACATATTTATTGCCCCCGCCTCATTCATCAAGACAGTCTGTCGATGCACTTTGCCTGGTTATTTCCTACGTAGACAAGTGCCATTCGATCGTAGGGTGGTGCTTACTATCTAACGAGTTACCTCGTTACGGTTAAAGTTGTCAGTACTTATTGCATCCGTTCGGGGGTAAACTGTGCAGATAAGTACAAGGTCAGTGTACAGTCCTAACACAAACGGTAAAAGGGATGGTTATTAATAACATCATACGAACTCCTATAGAAATTTCGACAAAGAATTTCCAGCCAACAAAAGAGAATTCAGGGTTATTGAAAGGAACGTAGATGAAAGCTGGATGAATGAGAGTTTGCAATGCTGTGGAAAAAAATAAGCCCATGTACTTTGACAGTTCCTGCTCTAAACATTTCGAGCATAATTTTTAAAATGAGAAACTTACAAAATCTTTTTGAAAACGTTGCTCAAGAAAGTGCTCAGGGTGAACAGAAATGGTTGATTTTTCTGAAAATGAATAATTTCTTTAAGCTGAAGATATGTTTATCATGTGCACGAGGATTATGAACGTGAACTATCACCAGCGGACAGTCTCTATACCGAACGATTGATTCTGTAAGGTTTTGATCCCTTCAGAAAATTCTTTCGTTAAGTTCGCAGTTTGGCCTACTGCGTGAATTGGAAGTTGAATCGGGTGACACTATAAGTGAGGCAGATTGACGGCTAGTGGCGTTTACAGGGCCTAGTAATTTGCCTAATACTTCTGACAACTGAACAACTTCAGTTATGACCATCAATAATGCTCCTTGCTGTCAAACACACAATCGCTGTTCGCATCCATGTAACTGCTAGCCCTGATTATCACGTGGACTATATTGGTGCACTGCTGTGCACATGAATGGAAGTGTGTGGAAAACACAACGTTTGACGACTGACACTCGCTCACATACTAAGTTATAGACCACTATCTAGTTCGTTGTGGTTCCTTGTTTGAATAATCGGCTTTGCGTGTAACTGAACGCTAAAACACAGTTTTTCCCTTAGGATGAAGAGGCCTGATAACGTATGATTATGCCAGGAAAAATTTCGCCGTATCTTTAGGAATGTACATAATCGACCATTTCCATATTTACGTGAAAAATCAAGTGCGCTAGCAGAGAAGATCAAATGTCAGAGTTCACGAGCGTTATTACTACTGTGGTAGCGACAACCCTGGAAACAGTTGCTTTTGGACATACAACACAACTATGAACTACCAAACGGTAACAGCTTTAACGAAGTACAGCTTGGTTGCATGTTATTGAGTCCCGCCCGTGAAATGCTGTTGCCGTGTCACAATGACCAGCAAAAAGCAATACATGTTATTTATGTCTACGCCTAACTATGACGTAATTCGGATGACAGATTTTTATAACCGGTACTCAGTTCTGGCTATGAAGAATACTCAACATTGATATCCATATTCACGAATACCAACGCATCTGACTGGATCGGACATCCGTTGCTTCACATGGAGCGTTTAAAACCAGAATGTTTTCAACTAGACGACTGGTGGAACCACATCGTATGTTCTGGCGTTAGAATCAACTCGGTAACCGTGACCACAATGACATACATCACTCGTTTTTACTTGTTTGCTCATGTTACCACACAGAAGTTCGATTGCATGTACACGTAGAGGCAGGTAAACGTTTTTGAACATTAATCGCGTAATACCACCCTACTGTTTGCTGTATTCAAATCAAATAATAAATTGTTGTAACTGTGATGTGCAATAAAACCTCCATAATATGGATTCGCATTTATTCGAAAGCGCTGTATTGAGGACGATGTTGCCCTTCAGGATATGTTTCTGTGTATAGGTAGGATAGCTCATAAAACAAGTGGTCAGACGTTTTCTTTCAACCGTTGAAGCAGACTGAATTGCGTGTAAAGTCGGTGCAATTTTATTTTCACATACATGTCACCAAAAAATTCCCATTAAAGACACATCTTTAGACTAAATATCAGACGCGGAAGCTATTCGAAGCCTCATGGAGGAGTGGAACATTGGAGTATATTACACCCACATGGAGAAGTTGCATAAAAACATGCTCTTTAAGTCAAAAAGGCCTCGGTCTGTTCACATTACATGATGTGTGAACCATCGTTTCTAGGCAGTTTTACCGAAGGGGTGGAGACCAATCGATTCGATTACTACTGACAAATAATTTTGTGACGTAATTTAAATTGTACTCAAAAATGATTGTAGCTCTTGAAGTGTCACTGGAGTTTCAAATGAACATTATTTCCACAAGAATTTGACCGATCATTTGTTCATGATGATTAGCATCTAATTTGAAGCTAGTGGCGTAATGATCAACACGAGCACTTCAGAAAGACGTAACCGGAGTTCAAATATTGATCGTAAAATGGATATGTCCTACTAACGAACCATAAGAATAACGACATTCGATTATAGTTTCTCTTTTTGAGAGATGCTGACTGGAAATTCGTTGGGGCTGTGAATGGTGTGGTAAGTTGTGAGTATAGTTTAATTTCAATTATTCTCTGTGAGAAAACATCAAACTGAGGCTCACGTTCAGGAGGTATGCCGGAACAGTTTGCTGTTATCGAGATGTTTGGAAGGTGGTTTACACTTTCAATTTTACCATGGCATTTTACACTACGCATATATATATATACCTACACAGCTTAAACATCCTATATGCATCTACTAAACGAAACAACCTTCAAATTTCTGAGCACAAGCAAGTGGCACAAGCACTGTATGAATTCTGGTCTAATGTTGGTAGGCCTCAATCTCTGAGTAATGGCAAGCCAATACATAAAATGTTTAGCACATATGTTTATATTGGAATATAGTAAACACTGGATTCCAGGTGATCTGATTTTTGTGAAGGGCATCAACATTACTATTAGGAAGCGAATTTGTTAACTAGCCAAAAAAGGTTTGATGCCACTTGTTTGGGTAATGAAACACGTATGTCTTCTTTTGTGAAGCAGGAAAATAGACCATTGTTGACTTGTTTTGTCTTCCAACAAAGACGTAAACAGGATTTCTGGGTTACAGACGAGCAATCTGTGGACATGTCTCATTAGTACAACAACAGCGATATGCTCGAGGCCTAACGGTAGTCCATCTAATTGATGATCTGGCTGAAAATACTATGTCTCGATGATTCAGAGTATAGATTATAATCACGAAAATATCTGACTGATATTGTACTTTGGTTGCCCTACAATTCAGATGGATATAAATTGTCTTCAAAAATTACCTTCTGGGAAGATTTCCGCGGCCGATTATACAGAGTCTTACCAAGTTGCTACATAATAACCTGGGGGTATTTAACAGTTTAATAAAGTTCCTTGGTGCAATTCCATCATGCGTCACTGTCGTTGGCCTTCCAAATAGGGAAGCGTTTTGATTCCTGTGACTGGTTAAAACGTCCCAAAACAGACACGTAGCCAGCTATCTGTGTGGATTTACCTTACTGAACCAGTTGGTTGTTTAAGTGTAAGTACTTTGAAATTAATTACATAACGGCGTTAACTTCGCATGGTCCTCAATCAGGGGCTTACGTTATGTTGTGCAACAGTGGATTTCTTCAGACATGCAGTATGGGAACTGACTTTGTGCCACACGATCAATCGCACTGGTTTGTCTAAACTTTATGTAGCGCCGCAACTCGGTATCGTTTGCAGGTATCAAAGTCCGTTCAGCTGCCACGGTCGGAATTTTTTCACCCTGGGCTCAGTACACCGAAGACTCATACTTACCACGAGGGTATGATAAAGATGGGCACTAATCTTACAGCCATGGACTGCCAAGTAAGTATCAACAACGTGCCCCAAACCAGTCATCGCATCAGAATCAGCGTTGAAGCTGGCTGGTTGGCGACATTCCGACTAGATTGCATGCTTACATGTAATTACAATGAACACTTGAATTGGACCAATTGTCCATTTTTTACTACGAAGATAAAAAATTATCTGTTTTTATGAAATTCCCCCTCAGTAGAACGAGCTGAATTTTACATCAGCATAACTTGGCTACCCTTTGGAGATTGTTGCACGTACACCTCGTTTCTGTTGACTGCATAAGCACCACGGCACTGACTTGTTCAGTGTCCGAACAGTGAGAAGACGCGTCATGAGGTACTAACATCCCGATTTACTCCTCTCAGTCCTTAACGTAAAACCAGTCAATTTCCTACGAAACGCACATCAATATTGTGATTAATTCCATGACAACGAATTGATTACTTAAGCTGCTTCTTTGCGCACAAAACAGAGACATTCTTGAACATTCACAGTCAGAAGAAAGAACCTTAATTGACAAGCTCCAGTGCGGAGAAAAAGAATATATTTCTGAAGGTCCATTTCAAGATAACTACCCGACCAACTATATTGGTCACAAACTGACGTCGACTTTGCAACGCATCTGCCCGTCCGTTCTATTTATCACTAAGGCTTTGGTTTTCCATAAAGATGACACCCAACCGGCCAGTCTGTCTCCCACGTAATATACCAGTACAGTTGCAGCTGCAATGCAGTGTACATAAACCGAACAAATGGGTGCTTGCATCGGCGTATGATGGTTCATATTTCCAGGTGGTTATTAACTGAAATGTCAAAAATGATCTGCTATCTGTGACAAGCTCGATAAACCGGGCTTCACTGATCCACAAACATATCTCAGCAACCGGTAACTTGATTGAACCCGTCCAAATAGCCCAAGATATTGTTATGTAATCACACCCCTAAACTGTTAGCGATTAGTGAAGCAGTGCAAGTCAAATAATATCGGCCGGTTTGTCTACATGTAAGGCGCTGACTTAATCAATCTCCCTGCCATGAAACTGATTGCACTACTAGCGCGCGAAAGGTCAAAACTGTGTGGTTAGTTCATGCAGCTGTTGTTATGTGCAGTTTGTATAAAACTGATTGGTTTTACGTTAGTGACTGATGAAAAGAAATGAACAGGTTAACATCTTATGATATATCTTTTTTGTTTTTGACTAACTTGCTAAAGGGAACTCAGTGCTTTAAAGTAGTCAATGTCACCATACATTTTATCAATCGGGGTTTGACTTGGTGTCAGCTGACACGCAGGTAACCGGTTTATTGTTCATCGAGGATACCAATGTGACGTGTCATTCAGACTAACCTTAAATGCTATACAGAGATTTAGGCTTTTCATTGACCTCATATTTTGATTCGTTACATTTTTCTGGAGAGTTGTTAACTATGTTCGATGAAATACGTGTAGGATAGAATTTAACTTATGCAAAGTAGTGTTGGTTGTAGTAAACACTGATTATATAACGAAGTACAAAACATCTAGAGGGGCATATTTTCATCAGTTTTATAAATTCCTTTAAACTGAAGTGAGAGCATGCTAGACTTGTACAGTACCTCAAATAGCCTTTTGACTAATCTACCTATTTAGTAGTAATAAGTTATTGGTAATTTCTTTAATGCATATATTGTGCAGTGGTTTCCACTATGTTTGGATTTATTACCTAATGGATTTGAGTCACCTCGCTTTACTGTACACGATCTTTCGTAGAATAGTAGCACGTCTGATAAAAATCGAATTCTCTCCCTGTAAAAGAAAATCTTGGTCCCGAGAATAATGTGACTGTCCCCGCAAATTTCTTATAAACCAAATGGAAAGACGAGCACGAAAAGACACTTCGTTGGGCTCCCAAAAATGTGCGGCACGTAGAAAACGACAAAGTATTTATATGGCACATGGTGACTTACAAACATTCTCGAATCAGAAGATCGGAAGATAACTAGTGCAAATGATAGCTGAAGTCATCAATCAATTAATCAGTGTGACGGAATAAAGGTCGAGCAGATAAAAAATAGTGTAGGTTACTCCCAAATCGTTCTTGGAATACCTGTCAGTTCTGATTAAGTGAAATCGTTTTCTGGGGGAAGGAGGCGGTTTTGGGTGGAACCGATGAGATCCGCTACTAGTTATGGGCATCGATTAAGAAAAGAGAATAACCAGAATATGATGTCCATTGTCTATTTTGCGGTAAAGAAAGGCCAATCGTTCTACGTCTTGTTACAGTCGTACCCCAGTTTAACATTCAGACAGACTTTTGATTGCTTGCCGGAATCGTCTCCTCTACCGGTGTTATTTGTCCTTTAATCTTGCCTAATGTTTATCATGTGTCGTCGAGAATGTCGTGGTGTGGTATGATTATCATTCTGGCTTCAATATCATCAATTTATAGCGATGCCATCCGATGTATTTCAACATATTTCATTAGATTGATTGGAATAAACAAAACGCTCAGCGTTATTGGTTAATTTCTACACGATGTGGATTGGATACAATGAACTAATCAATTGACAGACTGCAATGGTCATGAGCACAATAATAGCAAAAGTTTGTATCTGTGACCCTGACTTCTATTGTTCGCTTCAATGAAACTACTAATAAATTGCACAAGGATAACTATTTGCCAATTATACTTGGTTGCACCAAGTTTTTGACCGAACAGCTTAATGTTAAGCATTCGGAATGAAGTTGAGCATTAGAGTTAAGCATATTTTGCATATAGTTTAAAACGGTATATTTAAACGTGGACATATTTGTAACGTCCGCGTATTTTCGAAAAGGAATTGTTTGGTTCATTGAACTGACTACATATTCGGTGATACACTTCAAGTACTAATACCGATTATGTTGTGGTCATGAAAAAATTATACTTTTCGGTTTTGCGGTATGTCATCGAAAGGAATTTCTCAATATATATATATCAAAAGTGAATTAAAAGGACTTGTGAAGTAAAGCGATTCTGACTTCCCTGGTGTATCGATTTCGCAGCCGAACTTCCCAGCTTTTCAATAACACGGATGAAAATTGAAAAGAGAACAGAATACCGGTAGTTCTGAAAGGTCATAATAGATGGTTTACTAACGAAGACAAAGATAGATTTTAAAGAAACAGTCCGAGGTGCTAGGTAGAAGGATATGCGAGAGATTTTGGTGAAATCTAATGTCAGCCTAGCAGGATTTCTATGTGCAACAAAAAATTAACACGACCTCAAAAAACAGTTACATTACAATCCGGTTAAAATGACCATGTTTTTCAGGTCCATGTTGAGTGTTAAACAACTTCACTCAATATTTCTTAAAATGATACAAATTGATCTGTTTTATACTGTAATCAAAAGCGCAGGATAGTTTATTTTAAAAAAGCATTAACATAATCTAAGTTTTATGTCAGGTCTTTTATTTTATCTTTCTCATGGGCGTAGTTATCCATGAACTATCATTCATATCCTTAACAGAATTCAAACTCTGAAACAACTCGATCCAAAGATCGAAGTTTCCGTGATGCACACGTTACTGGTTAGTGTGAAAAATAAATGTCACAATCAACTGACATTTTTAAGTCAACTCGTGTTCCAGCTTTTTCGCCACTGTGTCCTTGAGAATTTTCGCTTGGCGCCTTGTGGCATCAGCCTTAATCATAGAGAACCGTATTCCTCTACGTATTACTGGCAATGAACATCTGTATCTGTGTTGACCTATTCGGTAGTTTACACGAAACATACATTTACCATCATTACAGAGAAAATCACCACCACTAAAACAAACAGAATCTGATTTAAGACAGGAAACACAAATGGTTGCATTCATGACCAAATTTCCTACAAAACATTAGGCTGTTTTGGATGCAGGAGACCTGTGTGATTCAGAATATTTAGATATAATGTTCGTATCCAATGCCACTTGTTTAGTTGCGATAGAAGTGATTCACATTTTCAACAACATTATACTTTACTAACTCAACCCATTACACATTGTTTGCTTGCAAAATGTACACAAAGGAGTGGAATAGACGAATTCATATGCGGAAGTAACAAAAACGGAGCACTTTAACTTTGACAGTGTGATCACGTCAACTGCACACGATCTTCTTAAGCGAACAATTCATGTTCACTTGATCACAATGTATTCCGAAATTGGTTTGGCATCCTTCCAAATTCCGAAAAATGTGGTCATTATTAATTTATATAATAAGAAATTATTGTACAACGTCAAGAATCGTTGCGTTATGTCTAACTGAGCACCAACAACTGCGCACAAATATTGTCTAGAAAAATCGCGTCTGAGCGAACAGTTCAACACTTGGAGTCGGCTCAAAGAACAATTATCAGTGAGGGGCCACCAAGTTTGATTTCACTAACCAAGTAGCTGAATGGGTCTATTCTCAACACTGGTCATCGCTTCTAGAGCAATTTGGCTGAATGCTTAATCTAAGATGAAGCAAAAGTGGTCAAACTAATTTAATTCTGGAGAGTCGCTATCTACAGTTACAATAATAATGGTCATTTCCGAATAATCTTTCTTTGATTGTTGATGAGTAATGGGGGATTTTGATTTTCTTATAGATTGAACATTACACACAATTGATCACAGCCGTCATATTTCCATAGACTTCCAAGTCGGCCTCTTTCGAACAGCAGAAGCACTAGACTCGAATTTCGCTCTCATTAGAGCTCGTTAATAGTGCATCTCCTTGTCACTACCGCGAGTAACACTCCGACCACGCTTTTCATTAGGCAACCATGTTTACCGCTGCGCTATTGACTGCGCACGACCGAATTTTTCATATATTTAGTATTTCGTCATCAGGTGAAACCACCTGATTATGATCTCCCAATGTTCCGCCTAAAGTGAGCTTATCAGCAACTTGTTGGAGTTATTCTCCTATATCCTGCTTCCTCTCGTCCAAGAACCAAACCCACGGATGTCCAATAACCAATTCCATCAGCTAGCGAGGACAACGGTCATTGTTTACAATCGTGTGTCAAAAGTAGTAAACAGCAATGCAGATACGTGAGGTATAAAATGAAAGGTTAGAGCGTTTCAATGTGACAGTCTTCTTGTTTGCTTATTTCACTCCAGTAGATATTGCAAGGAGCAGAAATCTTTGCACATGTCAAGCCCTTATCTGCTTGACTGTTGGCCGATCGCAATGAGGTGATTACGCTTGCCAGTGTCAACTGGAGGATCGGGACGGGTATGAGTGGTAACTGAGACACGTTATCAACCTCAACCGAGAGTAACTCAGCTCGATTAGTGAACATAATACTAATCAGAATAGCACGCTGATCGGGCCGCATTCGTGGCTTAAGTGACAAAATTTTGAGAGAGATCAATGCAGTAAACTGGACGCGTGCAAAGTTGTAGACTATGAGTAAGTTATGTGTCTATGCGTTCTAGTCACATCACAATAACAACCTCGAGATTCGAATGCAACAAAAATACGGATGCTAGATATTTGCACACAGTAAAAACACCACATCATTCTCGATAACCGAGATCCCCTCACAATTTGTTCGAAACTAGCAAACGTGAATCGAACAGATGAATATGAGAGAAACTATTTGGATGGATAGGAACGAATGCGATCAAGGGGCGAAAAAGATGATTATGACTGTTAAATTTTGACAACATCCTGTCCGGTGCGTGCTCAGGCGATTGTTTCGGCGCGTTCCATTTGGGAGTAGTCACAGTGCAAACTGCTAAAGCGATGGTGTTAACGTCAAACTCACAACTACATTACTCGTATGCTGTCGTGGAAAAACTCTCCAAACAATTTTCACTTAAGCCAAAAGATAAATTTAACTAAGTACCCATAGATCTTTTTTTGAATAAAGCTGATTATGTGATGAAAATTAGCACCATCCTGGCTGATGATAGGAAGTTCAAAGTTGACCGTAACCAGATAATAACATTCTAGTGGAAAAACAAATATCGAGGAAGCTGCAAATTCTTCTGTTGCATGGATATATAAGTGAGCGCGAGTGTAAACAGCTGAAACCGATTGGGACCCGTACACCAAGAATGACAGAATCACCCAAATTACACAAAGCCGGTGTACCCCTGAGGCCTATCCTCGCCATGGATGATTCAGCTTACCACAACGTTGCTCGATGGCTAGTTCAGCTCCTTGATCCCATCCGTAAAACCCTCAGCTCCCGTTCTCTGAAGGATTCTTTTGAGCTAAGTGATATTATGGAGAATATTTCGGTGAGTTCCACACAAAAGATGTACTCGATTGACGTTGACTCACTATTTACAAACGTTCCATCACATGAAACAGTTGATTATTTATGTAATTTTATTTTGGTTCATAATATTTCTTTACCCATTCCTGTCGACTACCTCAAAGAATTAATTCTTATGTGTACACAAAACATTCTGTTTGAGTTCGATGGATGTGCTTATAAGAAAATTGATGGTGTAGCAATGGGCAGCCCGTTGGGCCCAACATCGGCTGCTATTTTTCTTGGAATGGTAGAAGATGGACTATCAGATTATATTGACCAATCTTTGCTTTATAAGCGGTATGTCGATGACATTCTAAAATTCACCGATTTTGATCATTTTGTCACTCTTTTGCATCAGTTTAATTCCGCTCATCGAAATCTCCATGTTACTCATGAACAATAGTTAGAAAACTCACTGCCATTTCTAGACGCCCTTATTTCTAGGCGTTTAGACGGCACACTTATTAGGTCTGTTTATCGGAAAGCCACATGGAGTGAGCAGTACCTACAATTCTCTTCATTTGCGCCCGTGGCTTACAAACGTAGTTTAGTACGAACAATTTTTCACCGAGCAAGGAAAGTATGTACAGCCAAACACCTACAGTCTGAAGAGGAGTTCTTGATGAGTGTTCTGCCTGCGAAATTTATTGAAATTCATTGCAAAGAACGAGTGGCTACCCCCCAACCACACTCAGTGTCGAAGAATCAGGGTTTTATCACCCTTCCTTACACAGGTGACCACAATATCACCGATGTAAGTCGAAAGTTCAAGTCAGCCATTGATCGCGCATATCCCGCAGCGGAATTGCGCCTGTTGCTTTCAACCCGCAGGATGAATCTCCACTGCCCCGATCGTTCTTTCTCGGAAACTCTGCTTCTCATGTTACATACCAGTTCACTTGCAGTTGCGGTGACTCATACATTCGCAGAACGGACCGAAACTTACGACAGAGGAAGGCGGAGCACATCCCGAAGTGGCTATTGCAAACAATGACTCAACGCGGGTCAGTATGCCAACACTCGAACAGAAATCCGGTGTCTTCGATCGCGAAACACTTAATCGCAAAAGGTCATGTGGTTGACCCTGTCACTTCGTTCATGGTACTATTGCGTAACCGCAACCCCAGGCTGTTGGCATTCTCAGAGGCATTGTTGATCAAGCGTCACGCGCCGGCCCTTTGTTGGCAAAATGTGCTGACGCAATCAATTTCGTTACCGTGGCAGTGAACCCTGATTGCTCCCATGTGATGTTTCGTTCATTTCATTGTGTTGTCGCCAAACCCTTGACCTATATAACTGAATGTTTTATGTATTCGACTGATGAGAATAAACGAAATGCTTGCATCTCGCAATGTATGTCTTCTTGCCGTCTTAATGATTTGGATAAAGGGAACTCAATGTTTCAAAATTCATCTAAAGAAATTTTTTTTACTGTAACGCATATTGCACAGGGAGGTCCAAACGCTTTCTGTATACTCTAACCAATAGTCGTCGTCCGTAGTGGCTCCAAATCATATCGATAGTTCAGAATACACCAGTTACTTTAAGATACTACTCAATAGCCGGACACAAACGTGTTAGTTGATGTCATCAACGTGCTCAGTAAGAAACATATTCTATTCTTCACTGAGGCATTACCAATAAGGTTTATCATTTTGTGTTCAAAACTAATTCATGTTAATATTTCAGTTCTTCTAGCGACTGAGTATGATGTATCTGTGAAGATGAGGTGATCGGCGTTCATCTGCATACTGCCAGTTACATGGAATTCAAATGCTTCGCTTTATGTTCATGTTTGACGTTTAACGTACGCGGTTATAGTGTGAGAGATATTAGTGCAAGAAAGATCGAAAGATCGGCGGGCTTTATTATGTTATCAGGCGTTGTTGGCCAAGTTTTAGGTATTTTCTCAAAATAGATGAAGTTTACAGATCAAGTACTTAAGCATTGACCGGTGGCTAAAACCACGTGACTCATATTTACATTGTAGGATAATTCCGCGCTCAACTATGTAGCGGGTATTTCAGTTAGAATTGTGTCTGTAACTTTCAAGTATATATAGTCCGTTATATGAATCAGAATTAGGCTGTTGTTTCTATGTGACTCATCGTGGGAAAGCTGTGACCAGCTGTGAGTAACGTTCAGATTTGTATGTTTTGAAAGCCTCATAAAGTTTGAAGCGAAGAATCCCAGTTTGTAGAAGCTCAAGAGATGCGAGCCATTAGGCCTAAATAGAATAGTAGATGCCGAAATCTTTGCAATCAAACCAGTCAAAACGAGCAACTTCGAAATCGTCAGTACCAACCTGTATGCAGATCTTATAATGTACCTACAATTCTTCATTACGGATTATTTCAATGTAACCTTCCTCGTAGCTCACTTAAGTCACAGTGGATAGCCAAGACAAACAAAACAACAGATCAGATAACAGTATAACGTGATTTCGATAGACTTACTGAATGTTCAACATGCGCTTGCCCTATAACTGTTATCGTGACGATCGTATTTATACGACAAACTGATTTGGAAAGGCTATTCTAATTATGACTTCCGTTGGTCTCCGTACAAGCGTGGGACAAGCCAGTGAAAGGCAGTTCGACGGAAGGCAATTAACAGTGAGAGGCGATATGGTGTGCTACTGATTACTTTGGAATGTTTAGATAGTGAGGTACAAACTTATGAGAATACAAGGGGACTGTGGCAATACAACCCTTTTTCGGATAAGATGGAATTGAGCTAGGTACGATCAAGGAAGAATATCTGCCGCCGCTGGAGTGTTGACCGTGATCACCGTCATACCATTCGATGGAGTCGACACAGCCTTTGCTTACCTCAGAAGCTTGGTGTACATTTGCTTTGATTTAACATTCGCATCAATAGTAAAAACAGATAATACTGTCTTACTCATCGGATCTTTGAAATTAACAAGCTGATCACTTTGAAAAAGCAGCAAAATGGTCACGTAAGATATATGCTTCAAGATTATTTTGTTCTCTGTTTTCAGTTGCACGCGCGAACTGAAGTACAGACAGTCAGCTGTCTCACATGAATGCCACATTAATATGCGTTTCTGAGTCACTGGTTCCGGATGAGATTCCTCCGGTCACCCTTCTGCTACGAACCAAACAACGTGGAAGTAACGGACGTTTTGTTTTTCCGACAATAATCGTAACAAGTCTATATGTCATACACTGTACTTTCTCGCAGCGGCCTACCTATCTCCAAGTAGCTGTGGGTAATTTGTAATTTCTATAAACCGACGGAAAGTCCTGCTCACTGTACTTTGACAGCTTATTGGTGATTTATCTCGATTCTATAATGAATTCACAATGCTTTCTGAAACAAACTATCATAGTTTCTAATTCTAGAGTAGCTATCTGATTGTATCAGCACAGATAAAACATCGCACAGCAACCTTTTCACGTAACAAATTTGGACAGAGAAGTCAGCAGAGTTTTTGCACAATGCGTCTCTCGAGCGCATTTCGCTGCATCCCATCAGGTACATAATGCAGTCTGTGGACTTGTGTAGCAAAATTCAGCGGGCATTGTGAAGCTAAACAATAAAATAAACAACTTGGAGAGAAGTCCTAGTCGAGGGGTCATCGATTGGAGTTAACAGACAGTAACTGTGTCTCCTCTCGAGGCGATCGGGCAACCTGAGCATTACTCACAAGCGAAAGTGGATGAGCGTTCTCATATGATAATTCGGTCGTGCCTAACGTGAGGTCAATGGCGCAGTGGTAAACACGGTTGCCTGTTGAACTGAACGGCCGTGGTTCAAGACCCGGCA
>JTDE01000632.1:69989-90036 GCA_014338405.1 Paragonimus skrjabini miyazakii
CCTCATGAACAGCGTGTCCGTGATTCAAGTTCTGGCAGTGGCGATGATATGCACTACTGACGAGCTCTAATGAGAGCGAAACTCGAGTCTAGTGCTTCTTTTCTAAAGGGGCCGACTGGAAATTCTATGGGAATGCGACAGCTGCGATCAATTGTTGGTGATGTTCAATCTATATGAAAATCAAAATCCCCTACTACTCATCAGTAAAATAAACAATCACAAAAACACACGCGCACTCAAACACATCCGTGCACATCAGTTACGGAAGCAGTTTGGTACTGACGAACAAGTCTTTCCGTACACAGAGGGGTGGCTCCCATTTGCTAATTGCTACCGTCTTCGCGAACCGGAGAAGCGTTCGACTTTTGTTGCGTAACTTCTCCGAAACGCCTTCTACAGGTTCGGTTGGGGTCGACAAGTCAACAGGTATCGTGCGATCGATGACGCTGGTTCCCTGTGACTTGTTACATTTTGACCTGAGCCCGGTATTGTAGTATCCATGAGCGTTTTGCGAACCCAAACTGGAATGTGTTCGTTGAACCGATGAGGTAACTTCCACTCCGTTCTGCCTATGTAAGTGGTCTGGCACTCGCACGAGAATGTATAGACAATGTAAGGTTTGGCTTTGGGCAGTAGCGGTATTTTCAGAGGTGGTGCTGGGATTCGGGTGGGGGTGAACAGCATGACCAGTTGGGCTGCATAGAACGTGCGTCCCATAGCCGCCGTGAGACGGGTTTTCAACAGAGTGCCAATGTCATCACCTTTGTATGGCAAACGGAGATGGACATTTAGTTTGGGAACTGCTGAACAGATAACGGCAACCGGCTCCTTTTTGCTGAATTTATCAACAAATGCCGATGGATAGCTACTTCTTTGAGTGTGGTTCTCAACAATGACATTTCTTTGGTAAATGTTTCTCTTGAACAGGTTCTTCTTGCGCGAAAGAACAAAGTAATCACCATACCCCGCTTGTATTGGATACGCACAAAACTGTGAAAGTTCAGGTACTGTCCTGTCCAAGTGTGTTTCCGGTAGACGGACCTCAGTAAGCGACTGTTGTTCTGCCGCTTCATGATAATATCCGAAGACGCCAGGGTTTCATCCCGCTCGTGCTCAACGATGAAGCTTATTTTTGAATTCAGCTTGTTCAGTGAATCGAGCATACTCGTTGCCATCTCCTTCTTATCGGTAATTATCGGCACTTCATCAACATAACTGCGGTAGAAGTTAGCCTGAATGATAACAGCGTCTGTGTTCTGCTTCAGGTGGGCAACGAAACTATCGGCTAGCAGCAGACCGAGCGGACTGCCCATGGGAACATCATCGGTTTGTGTATATCACTGATGAGTAGTCGGGAATTTGGTTTATTACAATTTGAACATCACCCACAACTGATCGCAGCTGTCGCATTCCCGTAGAATTTCCAGTCGGCCCCTTCCGAAAAGACGGGAAAGTCTATGGGAATGCGACAGCTGCGATCAATTGTGGGTGATGTTCAAATTGAAATAAACCAAATCCCCGACTACTCATCAGTAATTTGAAATATCGCCTAGCAGGTTTAATGAGATCGGAGATTTCGAACTGTCTAGGAAGTCCTAATCGCGGGGTTATCGATTGGAGTTAACAGGACAGTTACTGTATCTCCATTTCAAGACGATCGGGCAACCTGATCATTACTCACAAGCGAAAGTGGTTGAGCGTTCACATATGATAATTCGGTCGTGCCCAACGTGAGGTCAGTGGCGCAGTGGTAAACACGGTTGCCTCATGAACAGCGTGTCTGTGGTTCAAGTCCCGGCAGTGGCGATGATATGCACTACTAACGAGCTCTAATGAGAGCGAAACTCGAGTCTAGTGCTTCTTTTTGAAAGGGGCCGACTGGTTAGTCTACGGGAATACGACAGCTGCGATCAATTGTGGGTGATGTTCAAATTGAGACTTGTGTATAGCTAGTTCCCTGAAAGTAGAACTTTACTTTCGTTGTGCATAGTTGGAGAAAGCGTTCAAGCTCAGAGGTAGGCAATCCTATGTTCAATTGATATGAGTCAATATACTGACAAATTATATTAACCGTCTGCATGGGAGGAACATTTGTAAACAAAGATGTTCAAACTGGCCATATTTTTGTTGTTGCAGCACAAACCATTGAGCAAACCGATTCGTTGAAACAATATCGTCGACATATTGTAGCGAACTGACAGCTTAGCAGAAAAAGACCATAGTAAAATGTTTCGTTTCTTTTTGGCATTCGATCTTTTCGAGATAGTTAATAGTCTGCCACCAAAATTGGACAGTTGTTATCAATAGATTTACGTTGACAATTTCTCATGAGGCGTCCGCAGACGAAGTAACCAATCATGAGAATAAAACGATACAATAAGACTTACATATATATCAACATGTATCTACATGTACAACTGTGATTTTACTGTCATACTGAAATAGACCATGGTGTATATGCACAGCGAAGCATCCTTTCGGATAATTTTCTTATTTTAGACTTCAGAAATTAAGCCTCACAAACTGGGTTAACTATGTTCGTTGAAGTATCCACATAGTTGCTATACAATTCGGTTGGATAATATTTCGAAATATATCTGTAGTTCTACTTCACTCCGAGCTTTTGGATATTAGGTTGTGGACAATTTTCAATGAGTATTCATAATTATCTTTGCCACTTCAGCTAAGTATGATTCCATTCTCATGATGACCAGGTGAGCAAGTTCATTCTTGTTAATGCGTGAAGGTAGTTTTAGTGACAGTTGTCTGTCTCTTGTCAGGTATTTTCCCAAAAATAAAATGATAAACTAATGAGGCAACTTATTTTAACGCGATAAACTAATTCAAGCATGAATGTGTCATTTTTTTATAAACACATCAGAGCAACAGATGAGAGCATATGATGGATATTCATTATAACGACTGTTTTGGTAACACTAGTATCAGGTGATCCTTGAATGAAAAAATAAGCCTGTCCGTAAGAGACCATTTATTAAGTCTGTTGGTGATATCAATGGGCGGAAATGAAAATATGTTAATAAAACGCGACACAGTTGAGCCGTGAAGCTGTTAATTTCACCTACAGGACTTAACTGATGTGTAATGTTTCATACGTAATAACCACACAGTAAAACACACAGAACTACAAAGAACAAAAACTACTAGAGAGATAGGTGATAAGAGGTGTAAGACACAAGTAACGACTGAAAATAAAATATGACAATCATAACCACTAGCTTCAAACTGTTGTTGTTAACACTGAAAGGTGAATGTGATGTTTAACTTTCAAAATCGGAGCGATATGGCGTATGGTTTCCTGAAGAGGCAAGGAATGCTTAGATAATGTGTCGGTGGTTGAATTCTACAGCCGATATGGCTAATGTGCTTTGTCAGTGATAGAACGGTGCCGATCTTTCGTTACCATGGTGGTGCCAGACACGTCTATCATCGTTCCATTGGTCGCAGCTTCCGCACTAAGATAAGTTTTTTGCCAGTCTCCTTCGAAAAGAATTCCTCGGCTCCAGTTTCCTCAACATAGTTGGGGTACGAACCTCGATCCACAATAAAACTGAATCAACCTTGTTCATTATTGTGATATTGATCTCATATTATGCATGACCAAACCATTATACCTAAAAGCGACTATGGTATAGTATTTGAGTTTTATTAAACCAGTGACACTGGAAACGTTAAAATTGGCTGAAGTTAACTATTAGGGCACTATGTGTTATGGGCGTTGATATGGCATAGCGCAAATTGGAGATAATGTTTTTGGTATGCGACCACGTGTTTGATACAACATAGCTGTTGTCATTGTAATACTGTACTGTAATGACTGACTTCTTCCTAATACGTGTTGAAATTCATCACGCGAATCAACGTTACATGTACATCGGAGGACAAATTGATTGCTACATTAATGACTTGTAAACGGGTAGCAGAGAGGGTACCAGTTGATGGGATAGACCTTCAGGGACACACGTTGTTTTGTGCCAAAACGCGTCAAAAGGGCGGAGTATTTTTTTGAATCACAATGAACAAAGACAAAAGGTGTGAAATAAACTTGTGTGGACTTTATGGTTGAGGACGTCGTTAACGTGTTACTGCAAGTAGGGATGTTGCTGCGGCCAACCACTCGCGTTACAGTTGTCCGAACCAAGAGGAATGTCTTTGTTGACTTGATCACATTTACCGTACTTCCATCCACAATACGCTGAGTCAACAGGGCATAATCCCATTATAATAACTGCTCCACTGAAAAATGTCTATCTTCGTTTACCATTTAAAGGAGATGACATTTCAGCTTTAATCAGACAACGACTTACAGCCGCAACAAGACGGACCTACAACGCTGCGAAGGTGGTGTTCATCGAGGAAACTACGCAACCACCGAGCTTAACGAGGAAGGACCCAGTCGCCTTGATCGCCCAATCAAATATAATATATGGTTTCACTTGTACTTGTGGATACAAGTACGCTGGCCGCACATCGAGGCAACTTGGGGACACGCATCAATGAGCATATTCCAAAATGGCTATTCACCACCGGGACTGGCGTCGCTCGAAGTGCAATCACGAAACACTTACACGAGACGGGCCATCGAGTATGTGGTGATAGTGCATTTCATATCCTATATCGCCCTAGAACGAAGCAAAGTCCACGATTTGCAGAGGCTGTTGCCATTCGTCGAACAAACCCCGTGCTATGTGTCCAAAAACAAATGGTTATAAATTTATCCCTCTCTTGGTAATTTTGTCCCATTCCCAAAGACCTCCCATTGTTCTGAACGTTTTACCTTACCTTCTACCATGCACCCGTCTAACCGTTTTGTTTCCAGTCAAGTTTAAAAGTACTTATTAACATTCCCTCCACTTTTCACTTAACTGCCCATGACCATTTGACCTAGTAACATAACCTTCCTTATCGGTTTCATGTTGCGTCATCTGAATGCCCTGTTCTTGAGTGTCAATCATTCTGACCTCGCTTATCACGCCCGCATTCTTTACCATTGTTGCCATGCCTGCTTGCTATATATTGACTGCATTAATTTCGTTGTAGTAACAGATGAGATGCGAACGAAATGTCCGCGCACAAGACATCTTACGCTATACTATTGGCGTTTTTCAAATTTATTTCGGGGAACCACTGCTTCAAATATAAAAACGCTTTGAAATAATCATCAGCTGAATGTTACAGCAGCCGCATTCAATATTAGCAGATAGTCGAGGTTTGTGGCCCCTAGGTCTGGCAAACTTGTGGTATGCTTTGGTAATTTTTCCACTTCTGCAGTAGGGCCAGTGACTGTAGTGACAGCGTTTACAAAATGTAATCCGGAGAGGGATTTACTTCCGATAACCAAGAAGGATCATGGAGGCACAAGTCGCATAATACGAGCGATGAGAAACAATTGACGTCTTACGTCCAGTGATAATCCACGGCCACCGGAAGACTGAAGTTGTCTCTTGTTTAAAGCCTTCTTCTAAGCCTACTGAATATATAACATCGATATTTTTGCATGTAAGAGGTAGCTAGTTTATCTTGGCCATCAGATCAGCACTAGATTGCGCTGACTCATAGGTGGTTAGGTTATTTACCCATTTTTGTCGATAGTTTGTTTCCTCAACGCAATATAGGAACTGAAATCACCCGAAACATTTGTTACAACGTAAAAGGCGAACAATACTGATTGATGAGCTTCATCAAGTTTGCTACATGCCCTTATGCTGCCAGAGATGATTCTGTTTATTACAGCGTCAAGTATTGTTTTGGTACTAACACTTATCCAGTTGTTGTTACGGTAACGTTTGAAGAAGTCTAATAGTTGGAATAGATGGCGGTATGTTTTGATGAAAGTCTGCTCGATCGTGAACTTCTAGAAGCCAGTCGTAAGCGTCACAGCACATGGATGCTTTGAAATGATCAATCGATCTTCTAATAAAATCGGTTGCCGCACTTCCGAGGGTTATTGTATTCACAGCGTATAAGGTAATGAAATTCAAATGTGGTATTAGGAAACACAAATAATTTTGATTATTGTGGATCAAATAACTGAAAAGCCTTTATTCTTGGCTCAGAGCCTTTAAGTGGAACCACTGAAGACTTCGTGAACACCTTGCTATCTGTTGGATACACCACATTTCATGCAGGAATAGTGTATTCAAATGAGCCATTGATATTCTACCTTGTGATCAGGTATAAAACGCTGTTTCCTGTAATATAGGTAGTATCCACCGGAAACTGTCAGTTTAGCGAATCGAGGGTTAGAATCCCATCATCGCATTCAGAAGTATCTTCATTGGAAAGCTCACCATTGCTAACTCCTGTTTGCTAGTAGCGTCACCGACATCAGCTTCGATAATGAGGCGCTGATCACAATCAACTAGTGTGCCGATCACTATTTCTAGTGCTAATATCCTTATTATCTCTGATGGACGGGTTATTCGTAAAAGAACAGTTTTGTGTCACGGGTGATTTCTGTAAAGAAAGTAGTTAGATTACATCCGAGCTAGTGCCATGCATAATACTTCATTGAGAGATGGCAGATGTTCCTTCTGCGGCGAAAGTTACATCAAAAAACCGACATTTGCTTGAACTCTAGGAAGAAGGAACATCTGCCGAAATGGGATCAGGATATGACTGCGCAGTCTACTTCCTTCCTCCCGGGATCACGCAAACCTCCGGCCTAGTCTATCGCCAGACATATATTGGCCACCGGTCACCGGATTAATCCCGAGTCAACATTCAACATTATAGTGTGCCACGCTAACCCACGTTTCCAGCGTTTCGGTGAGATGGTCGCGATTAGTTGTCTCACGCCAACATTGTGTGTATGTAAGCCTTAGACCTAATAGTTTTGCGTTGTTGTTCCTCACCTAATTTGCTATTTTTTTCTTCGCCCCCACTCCAGTAGTTTAATATATATGTTCCTAGTTATCGTTATTTGGTAATGAGGAGGCAATACGTAATGCTAGCATCTACCACTGTCCGTCGTCTTACTGTTTTGTTTAAATTTTTGAAGGGAAACAATTGTTTCACATTTTTAAAAATAACTTGTCGACTCGGAGAACCATGCTGTAAATTTCGAAGTGGATATGCTTACCTCCCGTGTAAGTCACACGCACACACGGTAAGGAAACACAAGCAGATCTCCATACTGCTGAGCGTGGGCGAATGAATACAGCTACTGTCTGTTGTGACCAAAGTGTACTAATCTTGGATCAATTGGTGATTGTGCTTCCTGTATGTTCGAATTGGCATGGCGTATACGAACGAGAACAATCAGCAGCAGTAGCGAGGTAGACAATGTTTCGTCATGACTGACTGGGGTCATTCTATTAACGTTGAACTCAAGGTACTGGTGTGTTCGTCGTTACATAAACGTGATGCCGGATATCTCACATGTAAAAGTCATCGATTTGTGCTGGATGGTTATGGAACAATGCTTAGTGCACAGCGTAACTCAATGGACGTCAAGGACACCTCTTCCTCTCGCGTAAGTAAGTGGCTTTCCATCTTTGTAGTTCGTTATGTCTCAAAGTCATTTGCGTCAGTTTCAGTACAGGTAGTCGAAACGGTCTTCATCCTTCAACCTGTTTACTGCGAAGGTTCATCACATGCACAGAAGAAGTGTTTTCACGCTTAGCACTCGTCACTTGTAGTGTTCCTTGTATTTATACAAACTGCTTTTGTTAATTTTCAGAAGTAATCGACGCAGCTGTTTTACTTAAAGATATCTTCCATCCATCGGCCACAAACGATGGTCACTTCGACGTAAACAAAACCGAAAGTTTAAATTGTGTCACACCTCAATTGTGGGTGTCATACGTGTTAGTCATGGCAGACCAAATTGTGAAGGAACAGAACTATTTTCCCATTTGAATATACCTCTTTTTACTCTCGCATGCGTGAGGACGCGTCGATCAACGCAAAATTGCCTATCACTTATTTTGAAACAGACTGCCAGACAGTCGAAAAATTATAGATTGTTCTACAGGAAGCAAAACGGATGAACAGCGATCTTAAACTCCAGCGTTTATATGTTTTTAAAATTTAAAGACAAGACCTCCAACAGACCAACGGTTGCTACTTATTTTATCAATCATATTTACCCTTAGATCACCGTCATAATTCAAAACTCTAATCTACACCACTCTGAATCTAATCAAATAGTAGTCCGTTCCATCTTCAGGAGTCGAATTTCTTCTTGATTTCGTGATTAGCAACTGACGAACAATTGCCTTGTTGATTTGGAAAAGTACTTTCGCTATAACCTGTAATAGTTGAAGGACGTTAGGGAAGTAAACATTAACCGGTACTTGATTTCAGTCTCCCAAACAGCTTGAGGTACTCCATCGTTGAATTTATTGTTTAAGAGGCGGATACTTCTGAGATCATTTTAAACATTTAAAATATGAATTTAAGAGTAAAGGAATTGTAGTTGTCACAGTTTTACTTCATCAAATTGACTTAACCGATTATTGTATGTGGAGTTAGAAAGTGATTTTATGTGCCCAAAGATTATTGTAAAAAAAACAGAACCATACAAATTTCATTTTCTCGACCTTCATGACACCGTTCTGTTGAAGTCAACTATAACTGGATAAGTAAGCACAGTATGCTCCGTAAGGATTGATTCAAACATTCAATTGTTTACAGATTAGATTGAATTAAAAAAACGTGTTCAATGCGAATTGTACTTTAATGTGTACGGAAGTTTGTTATAAGCTACTCAAGATGTAAAACAGATGATTCAAACAAGCTAAGTTATAGCTTGAAAATCTCACAGTTTGTCAGTTCTTCGTCACTGTTATATCTTGATAGTAGTAAAGTTGCCGCATAGTAGACAGTGTGATTATAATGTGACAATGGTTGAGTTAGTTTACTCGGTTCCTATATTGCTCATTAGACTGTTTCGAGGGTTTCACGCAGACTCTTTAGTTATCACGTTCACTTTTCTCGTGCCCATTTATCTTGAGCTAAATATACAAGCTTGCTATCTTTCATTGGTGAACTACCTACCGGAGTCTATTAGTACAGTGTACTCAGTAGTTAAATTAAGCCAGGCGTGACACACCTATTCTTGATGCCAAACCAACCATTATGACAACGTAACCATCAAAATCGTTGTGGTAGAGTGAAATATCGCCTAACCTCTCACACTTAATGCTAACCAGCCGTTCTCTTCTGTTTGTTACAATGTGACTGTTTGACGCCTGATAGGCAGCGTTTGTGCTTCTGTTACGTCCACTCTATCCCGTCCACCCTGCCCCTCCAACGTTAAAATCATCTTCCTGGTTGGCTTCTACTTCTTAACAGTTCAACACAAAACCACGTAAACATAGGCTTTTTTAGCTTCCTCCAGTCTGTCAACTGCCCACGCGTCCCATATGACTCCCATTATCATTAAGTAAACGTATTTCATAAAGAATCACACTGGTAAATTCAATAGCCGCATCTCAAGAAACACAATAAAACTGTTGAGGGAGCATTAAACAGTGTAAATATATGAAGATAGGCTTACAGAATTTGAACGCCGGACCAAACCGCTAGACCCATAACATTGGAACATTTTTGGATATGAGCAGTAAAATAGAGCAGATAAGGGTGCGGCACGTAGATCTTAAGAAAGACAAGCATTATATACGTGTAACAAGAGGAACATTAGACTACCTTCATACAAAGTTTTCACGTTACCACCGTCCATAAGTCCACCGGACTCATAAAAAAATTTATGATGGATAATTAAAAAAGTTTAGACTGTCCGACCACATCCTAGTTATTTGCTGATCAGAGCTGGTTAGATTTCAAACAGTTCAAATGACTGGTGATGTGACGTGACGTAAGCACAATGTTCCGGAAACCTACGAATGTATTCGTCTGCTCACCTCATGTTGGTTCATCCGCCTTGGGAGACACAAGTTTAGTTGAGAATGAACCTTTTGAAGATGGGAGTATAGAAATGTCTAGGAATTCAGTTGTGCAGTAATCCCATGTTCAACTTAATTTGATCTGTTTCGCAAGTGAATGACAGGGAAGCAGACGACTTGACTGGAATTAATCGGTTTGGATCAAGATAGACACAAACAAAGTTTTGCACAGCCTCACAGTAATGAAATACATCACGTGGAAGTAACACCACTGTGGAGTTTAAAGGAATTCAAACTCACATCCGTTTTACCCCATTCAAACGTTAGTTTTTATCATGCTACAGACTAGCCAGAAACACGTGCTGAATTATTTAGACGGTCACGAGTGTTCGTGTAACTAAAGCAAGTGAAAATTATTCCCTACCTCACTTCAGGAAGCAAGTGAAACTTGAACCACACAGTTAAGTCTGAAAGTGTTTAAACTGAAAAGCAATTTGATTAAATTTACAGAAATCTCAATAGCTAACGGGTAAATTATTCACTCAACGTGGACCGAGGACTGTTCACTGGACCAAACCTTGAGCGCAGATGCTCACGTGTTGTTTATTGACAGCTGTTCAATACATTCGTCTCAATATATGCAACCAGTTATTGGATTTAAAGAAAATCGGAATGTCTAAACAGTTTGTCCACGGTCATGCAGTAAGGAGAATAATTGTCCGCTTCTGCAGCACTTTGGTCAGTGTTCACACTTCAACTATCAGTGTTTGCAAACATATGCAAATATGTGAAACAAAACTTGGTTTTGATAACTGGACTAAAACGCAACTATTGGCAAGTGCAAAATACAACTCGTGTGTAAAATAGCATGACTGTGTTGGAACTCAGCACGCGATGTCAAAACACGCACAGACCGAAAAACTGTTTTCTCATCCAGTCAAAAATTAGAGACCATTATTGCATACTGTTTTCCAGGGGCAACAGCACTTTTCTTACACTATTATGCTGTTACTGCGACAGCGCGTTGTGGTGAAGCTCCATAAGTTTTCTGCAAGGCCAAGACATGTGCTTCATTTTGACAAATCCAACTGCGTCAATCTATTCATCTATACATAACCATGGCTTAGCACGAGTGAATACGTGTTTCACGGAGTTATAACGTTTGTTGAGAAGGTTTTCAGCGTCTATTCAATCAACACAGGAAAAACTGTTCCACCATTGTTGCTATGCGAAGCTAAAGTTTACCGTTTCATTCGTTTTTGTTACTTCAACGGGAAAGCTCTGTTAAACCATTAGTGTGTTGCAATTGTTTCGGCAAACGTAATCTTCATAAGCCCTCCCGTCAAAGTGACCGGTCAATGAGACCTTCTAACTCACACCGTTTATGATTAAGGTTTCACAACTCACTCAAGTATCGTGGTATTCATTCCATTATGAAAAATGTTACGTGTGTTCTGATGACGGTGAAATGACCGTCGGTTTTGATCAGAGAGGTAATATATATTACTGTATAACTGGTACGTTCGTTATGTAGACGCTTGTGGTTTCAATGACGCCTTTAGATGAAGTACATTTAAACAATTATTTAAGGAAGAAAAATCGATGAAATCTTTCATCTATCAGAGCATCTGTCTGGTTTAATTCACAAAGGATGTGCTGATAACTATTTTACCTTTTTTTCTCATCTAGGGCGATAACTGTTTTTGGACTGACCGTAAACAATCAGAATAGTTATTCTCAGAGATGCTGGCCGTTAGATTCAGAACAGGGATATAGCTGTTTTCCTACAGATTATTGGTCAACACTTCAGTTAGGGTTTTTGGTGGCTGATCAGCTTACATAATAACTAGTCCATTCATAAAAACTCAGTAAGCTGCTGGAAAACATGTAACTGAACATTGTTTGCTATAGATAACCGAAAACCTTATCGTGAGTATACTTTATTACGCAGTAATCAAATGGAAAACGGGCATGCCACTGTTAGAGAATTTGCTGACCAAGTTGTTTGATCAACTCAGTTTGTGTTTTTAACTTGTTATCCAAAAATAGGCTGTAACAAGCAGGTGGTTCCAGTGACCATAAGTAAAGCTATTCTAATATATGTAGGTTTCAGCGGAGATGACGCATGTTTTGAAACTGAATTCAATAACCGACAGCAAATATCAAAATACAAGCCAAGATCTTTGTTTACTAGACCAAAGGAAACAGCTGCATGCAAAAGCGATCATCTTTGTTTGTTACAGCTAAGCAGCTTATTGTAATTCTTCGGAAAAGCTGTTGTCCATGTGTAATGTCGCTTTAAATTGCCATTGACTTACAACCACGTTGAGGCGATCAGTTCAGTAGAATAGTTCCAAATGATTTGAAGGTTACAAAAATTAGCAACATGTCAAAGTGATTATCTTATAAAATCTAGATAAAACATCTTTTTGTGATTCGCTTATGCATTGTCAGTTTCTTTTCAAGTGACTAGATATAAATTGATCGCATTGTAAACATTTTCAAGATGTGAGTATATTGTAGGCAAATAGACTGAAACAAGAACAAATAACCAAACTTCGTACCTTCTTCCGATTTGTGGATGAAGGATGGTTAAACTCCTGTTAAGCTCTACCTTTTGGGACATTTAATCCCGAGAGATTTTGGAGATTTTAACTGTCATTATGAATAGCATAACCAAGCGTGAGTATTAAACCAATACTGATGGTGGTTGATTGACTAATGCTGCCAAAGTTAGCCCAAACAAAAGAACTAACAAATTAAATTTGCATTTCAAAGTCAAGTCCGTATTTGGGTCAGCGAGCATAGAATGCAAACGGAATTCATTGCACCTTGTTCCCTAACCACCACAGAGTGAATCTTCCAAAGCCGCCACGAGGACGTACGGCTCACTGAAGTCGAATACCATAGGAGGTCACATTCACTGAAGCGAATATTTCTGTTTCGCATCACGTCACCAAAGAAACAAATTTTTTCCCTTTTAGATTCGGATGCAAGTGTGCACAGATAGGTCTTTTATTACATATAACACAGTTCTCAATGTTCCCATTTCTGGATCACCCGACCAACTTACCGACTATTTGATGAATATTTGATCAATTGTTTTCCGGTGAAATGTAAACAGTATTTGAATCACGGCTCAATGATTAAATCATGCGCTTTTAGATGTTTATTAACTGTGGAAGATTAACAAACTTCTCAAAGTGGACCTTGGGAGGATTCTTTGTGGGGATTGAATGCAAAATGCTGATCACACACTGATCAAAACTGAGATGGCCTAGTTGTGCAAGGTGCGACAAAACAATTTTTAAACCAATGAATTAAGTGCAGACCATGAAGCGACCAAAACCAAAGTTTTTGATTATCAGAAATTACTGCATGGGGGACGTCCTCACTTCAGCTGTGTGCATCGTTTTAAATAAATATATTTGTATGACAATTTTTGGGACCTGACTCCACACTTTTTTTACTCGCGTGGTCAATTTCGCATCCTTTTGTCCTGGGGTCATTTTACTCAACGAACAAAATGTGTAAATGCAGATTTTCTGCTAGAATGGAGTTAATCAAATTTGATTGCTAGTCAACGGGATTGGACCACAACTACAACAAACGAATTTACAGGTTGTTGACGAAAACAACGAGTGTCTCAGTAGTTCGAAGCAAATGTGTTGGTCAGTCGTTTTTCGATTATACGACGATGTGGGCGACCTGAACAATATCTTCTGATTGTTTCAGCAAACGTTGGCCTAGTTGACTAACCCTCCGGCGTTCATTTATGGAAAATATTTTTGATGTAAGCAAATTACCGAAGGTTTTGGTTGGTTGTCAGTGAAGTTTTTTAGTTAAACTGTTGTAACTTAGTAAATGAGTTATCGTAAGACTCTCGCATCTCTCGCATCTAATGGGGATCACATTTTGAACAGGCCTATTTACCGGTCATGACTATCTCCATAGAGCCTTTTGGGACGCGTCAGGAAATTTGTGCTGGACTTAGACACTACTGTAAAGCACGTAATGACATGCGTACACCCATGAAGCAAAATGGAGCGAGCACATAGCGCAACTTTACGCTGTGGATTAACATGCATCCTGCATTTTTGATAGACCGCCAGATATTTAAGTGAGGGGTTAGGATAACGACTTTCAATCAGGCGAGTTAGCACAATACACGCAAGCTTATTTAGAAATCAATGCCCTAGGAACACTAGTATTAAATAAAGTTGGCGTAGACAAAGGATACCAACTATATACAGTATTTTGATGTTGAAATATGGTAGAGCACGGAGCACAAAAATTTCAGTAACTAGCACAGTGTTGTATTTGTTCGTATCGAATTCGTTAGCTATGACTACTTACTAAGTCCTTACTAGTACATATGAACGTTTGAATTTGCTTTACCAATACTAATGAATAGCTCTGAAGTTCCAACACGCACTCCAAGTCGGAGCACAATTAGGAACAGATCCATGAAGTTTAAAACATTGAGTTCTGTTAAACCCTTTTATCGGAGCAATAAGGAGACATATATTGCGATATGTTAACATTCTGTTCACTTTCTTCAATCGTAAATGTAAAGCATGGAAGTTATATACATCACTCAGGTAAAGACAAACAGGGATTAGACACACATACCGTGGCAACCTGATAAGCTGCCTCAGCCACTTTTGTGCACATAAAATCGGCCGGTAAATTCGGATGAACCTCGTGTCACAGAAAGCTAATAGTTTCGGGTTTCGATTGCGCAACGGTATTTTGAATGAGTTTAATGGGTCAACTTGGTGACCTGTTGTCGTGAGGTGTTTGGCAATCGATGACGTTGGGTTTTGACCCACCAGTGCAACAAGTTGAAGCTGGTGCGTCATCTGATGTTTCAACCACCTCGGGATGTGTTCGGCGATTCGCTGAGATAGCTGTTGATCTGTTTTGTTTGTGTAAATGGCACTGCAGCTGAAAGTGAACTGACACACAACACGGGAGAGAGCATATTTTGACAAACCGTTTTCGCGAATACGTAGAACTGGCCCTCTGGTAATCTGAACTAAGCGTGACAACGCAGCCACGTACGTTCGAACCAGAACAGACTGCTTTATGCATGATATCGGTGGCTACATGGTTACATTTGAGTGATATGGATTGGAAAACATCTACATATCGAGGTAGCGGGTGGCTGACTCGTTTGAATGTGCACTTCTTACTAACCAGTATTTTGAACTGTGTTGCGGGGAATGTACCAGGTGAGTCAGTCATTTTTATTAGCACGCTTAACTCACTTTATATAAACCACATAAGTTCTTGAAGTAGAAGGTACCGCCTAATAAAATTTACATTTTGTGCACCATAGTCTTTTTCGTACTGGCTTAAAACACACAGAAGACGAAAATCAAGTGACAATTTCCGGAGCATCACTAACCCCTTTGATCGGATATGGACATATAACTAAATTAAACATTGTTACCGAGTTTTACAGGACAAAGTCCGTGGCTCCTGGGATAAGACAAGCAGATAATGACTACCGCAGAGCTGTTAAAGATTATTTTGCACACATGACGGGGATTGTTGCGCTAAACAGCCAAAAACCGCTGTAAAGTGGGGAAATACTTTTTCGACAGCTCCAAAAAATCTTTCCTACGTGATACCTCAGGATGGCTGTATGATTATCCGTGTTCTTTTCAGCTGTTCGCTTTTAAACTTAGTGAGCTCGAGCTGTAGAATATATGTAAATATTTGTAGAGTAACTGTCAGTTCAATCTATTGGATCGTGAGCTGATCACTTGTGCGCGAATAACACAATACAAAAATTACTCGACCACGCCACTCACATTCAGAGGCAGATCAATGTTGGTGCATTGAGATAAAAAAACAACGGGTCTTGACTTGAGAATAGGGAACACTTTTTGGTTTAAGCTGTGAATAAAACTCTAACCATAAAACACTGCTATTACTCGATCACATTAACGTAAGCAGTGAGTCAGGAACGAGTGATCTAAGGTTCATCACGGGCAACGTTTTCCTTTAAGGCAATATTAATTAATAGCCCCGGTGATTATTGAAGACAGAGAATTCTGTTCTTTGGATGGGTTAACCGGAAATGTATCGATCGCAGTTAACACGACCCGGATTTCAGTTACAAATAAACCTGAGTTATATAATTAACGGTGTATGATTGCGGAATGTTAATGAGAAAGTACGAACTTGTCAGTACATTCTTATCCTCCCCATCGTTCGGCCGGTACAATACACTAGGTTTCCTGTTAATTCAGTAACCTATTGTTTCTAAGTACTTTTTGATCTAATCAGAGCTAGTGGCGCTCGTTTCGTTAGCATGACAAACCGCGCCCTCAGCTGCTCATGCAAACCACCCTCCTCACAACCGGTTTCGACCTTCAGATCCTTGTTACGCCCTTGCAAGCAAGCACAATAACTTCTCCTACTCCACTATGTTTCCTCTATTCGGACAATCGATAGTACAGTTGGAATACTGAACGGGCTCTTGGAAAACTTGTTTGAAACCCGGATATGGTGTAGATTAATAGTTGTCATGGTTACATTTGTTGTCTCTTGGGTGACTGTCCATTAGGCGGAATACAGGGTAGTACAAGTTGGATTTCCCTAGATTGAGATGACGGAGTATATGGCCAAAGTTTTGTTTGCTTGATTTGCTAATGTGGATATGATGAGTTCCGTTGTACGGACCAAATATAGTAGTAGTGTGTGTATACTGGGTATTGCTGTGTGGGGTTGTATGATAAGCTATCACAATTACTAGAGCGAAATAATAGAACAAACGTGGATGATTGATAACCACCTTACACATGGACGATACACAAGGGAGAAACGTTTCTCCAGTTATATCCTGACACTGTTTGGTTACCAGCTTCGATCCGTCTTCACTAAGGTCAAAGTCACTTGTTGACTTAACAATTCAGAGGTGGTTATCGAGATCAGCGCCAATTGCATAACTTAGCATCTAGTTGATGTCAACGGACTAACGAGGAGATCTATAAAAACATATTGTGATGAGTCTTAAGGATAACAGTAACCACCATTAACAGAAGACAGCGATGAATCTAACAGTGTTTCACGTTGATGAGAATCTAGCATTGTCTTAAATTGATCATAGGAATAGCATTCGCCGACCATGGAAGAGATCGCCTTCTAATGATTGATTACACGAGAGGAAGAAATGGATGTTCATCGCATTACTTAATACTATGTGGATGAAGGAAGAAAAAATCCTGGACTATTAAGACGAAAGTCACTGGAAAGCAAGATATCTGGAGGAAAAAAAAGATGGGGAACGTCAAATACTGCAAGAGGTTGCAAGTTATGAAATGGTTGAAAACTCCCAGAATAATTGTCGGAAAAACGACGTAGCGAAAAAGCTAGTGTTCGGTTATTCATCAACAGGCCAAACCTAACTTTTATATGAAACGTTGTTATCAGAGCGGAATGGACGAAACAATTAACAAGTTCAGTGGAAGCTAACTCCACTTCATAAATAATTATGGAGACAACATCTTGATACAATCACGCTACAGTTATGACGCTACTGGAACCATGGCAGTTTGATTGGTCGTGATGTGGATGGTTAGCCAAGGCAACCCCAAAGCTTGAACAAAGCGATTCAGTGTGCAAAAAGGTATATTATTAAGCTGATTTGTGATCGCCTGAGTTGTAACAAAAATTCGACATCTCACGGCTTTTGATTAACCATCCTAGAGTAGGCGAAAAGAAGAGGCTGGGTTGATAGTATGGTGTGAATCGACATGATGTGACACACTTGCTTTCGTAGTTGTTTCGGTGACTCCACTAGTAATCCAAACCGGATGATGCTAACGAATACTTTCAGATAAGCGCCTGGTCATGCACTCCACATGACTAGTTTCATAGGAATCCGGCTGATTAATCCACCCTTTTGCTCACAGAAGCCTTTTGTTCAGGCTTCACGTTTGCCATGTCCTATCACCCATATCATAACTGATCAAACTGCTACGGTTCCAGTTCTGTCATAACTGTAACGTAATTGTATTGAAACGATGTCTCCATGTGTGTCTATGACGAAGTTGAAAAATAATGGTATATAGTGTGAACGGATATCAAATTGAATACATTCGAATGTTGTATGGGTAAATATTGACATACAGTGAACAGATAGTTTCTTCGTAGCACCAGTATGAAAACAGCCTAACTCCACGGGATGTTTTCTAATGTCGTGCCTTTCTGAAGTGTTGGCTTTGTATACTGAACGTTTTATCGAGTCTACATCAGTATTCCTTAACTGAGGATACCGTTACGATCAATTCAGGGCAGGTGTTCCCAATGAACAAACTCCATTATCAAACAACAAACGCTTGCGAGTTAAGTGGGCACGTTTGACGCTTGTAGAGAACTAATCCAATGCAAAGGTATAAATACCAATATTCAGTTCGAAACGCAGTAGCCGAATAGCTCGCTACAGGCAATCCCAACCTATACGAAACAGGAACGTCAAGGAGACGAGACGCGCGCACCAAAGTGTATTGCTAAGCAAAATCAATTCAAACAAGTGGTGTTCATTATGTACAAGAAAAGGTGGTGCAAACTGTATATAAAAATAAAGCGAATTATGAAAATGTGTACAATACCCTATAGGCTACAGCTTCAGCGAGTAACCATAGTGTATGGCGTTTGCAGAGTATCCGAAACAAAAAAGATCAAGTCGTAACCGTAAAGAATTGTTGTACATCGTTGAATCGTCCATTAAGTTCGATATTTCTTGTTGGATGGAGGCAACTAGCCTTCATGTTTAACTCAAGACCAATTCAAAGAAAGTAGTATACATGTAGACACTTCAGCCTTTCTTCTAATAACCTATAGATCTGTAAACCTAGATTGGTCCACTAGTCAAACCAGCATTCTGGTAAGGTTTTTACTCTGAAATTTCGTGGCTAGTTGGACATAGTTAACTACGTTGATCGTCAGAGAACAATTCGAATGACGTTCTTTTGAAACGATGCTTTTCAATTTATCTCTCTTAGATGGTAGCAACAAGCTTTCTACATCAAAAGGGATACTCTCCAGGAAGTTGGTGAATGAAGCTCATAGCATATGATGTACGCACTTCAAACGAAGATCTACGTTCGGACAAACAGTGTTAGGAAATGTAAGTTTGTTCACAACATCTCACTCACTCTTTCTATGAATTAAATGCCTACGAGTTTTGTACTCAGCTCACGTGAGTAACCGGAGGTTAATTGAATGTGTGTTTTCTAATATGACTGAGACGATCAACAAGTGAGGCACATTGAAATCTGTTAAAACAAGGCTACTTGTACAATACTAATAAGCAGTAAGGGCCAGTTTTATCCATAACGTACCAACGATTACTGACTAAAGCAATCAGTAACCAAGGTAGTCTGTGGTTATCATCTTTGTAGCTTCAGGGTTTCTCAGGCATAAGTAAATAGCCATCTTCGTCGAAGATTTCCTTACGACCATACAGAATGGGTTACATTCACTGACCACTTCTGTTCACCAGTGTATAGCATTAGGATGAAGATGCTTTTCGAAATCTGTACTGGTAATATGACAGTACTGTAAGAATTGTGACGTACTACTCCAGTTGGACATCAATTAAACTTTTTAGAATTCTGGAGTTGATCGACAACTGCTCAGTTGTTCTGTACTTGAAGGACTGTTCGCATTAGTAAAGTGATGTAGACCTTCTGGATATCGAGAAACGCGCTACTATAAGATGACCACTTGAATGGCTGAGTGGTCGTGTGATCTCTCTGGTACCCTGTATTAATACAATCGGATGCATAACTTCAAAGTGTGAAGGAAGTATGTGAGGAAACTTTGGTAGCTTGTGTAGAACCACAGTTGATGTACGAGCAATTCATTTCAGTATGTTCATGTTGCGTGCTATGGACACGGGCATTAGGTCACAGGATCCGGTGGTTAAGAATTTGGGACATTGATCGACAGAGACCGTTATAACTCCGTTCCTAAGCTGTCAAAACCTATCAAGGTGATAAATGTGGAATACTGCGGGCAGATTTTGTCGTCGATAACCATATTGCTTTAACTAATAAAGGATTTGTATTAAGTTTTCTCGGAGGATCCTGGCAATTCCTTGGCTCGATTGTGAATTAGGTAGCACTTGCTGTAGGCGGGTTGTTTTCAGACCTGTTTATATTGAC